>BOPN01000802.1:196651-201651 GCA_017312705.2 Penaeus japonicus
GGGAGAGGAAGAGGAGGAGAAGGATGAGAAGGAATGAGAGGAGGAGTAGGAGGAAGTAGAGGAGAAGGAGGATATATATATATATATATATATATATATATATATATATATATATATATATATATATATATATATATATATATATATATATATATATGTATATATATATATATATATGAATATATAAATATATATGAATATATCTTTATATATTTAAATATGTATATATATATATACATACAAATAAATGTTTATACATAGGCGTGTATATACATATATATACATATACATACATATATATATATATATATATATATATATATATATATATATATATATATGTATGTATATACGAAAAAAAAATATATATGTGTTGTTTGCGTAGTATAAGTCCCTGAGCTTTTCATGTCTTTCAGCCCAGGGCAGTGTGACTGTACGGGATTCGAACCCGCGATCTCGGATTTTGACTTTGGTGCCTTAGCCCACTGGGCCACGACGCCGTCACGTGAGGGAAGGGGGGGAGAGGCGCTATTTGAAGGACGCGTCTGCGCTTTTACGCCACGCGCGTGGATGCATGCACGTGTGTGTGTGTGTGTGTGTGTGTGTGTGTGTGTGTGTGTGTGTGTGTGTGTGTGTGTGTGTGTGTGTGTGTGTGTGTGTGTGTGTGTGTGTGTGTGTGTGTGTGTGTGTGTGTGTGTGTGTTTGAATGTTTGTAAGTGCATGTGTGTTTATGTGTGTGTGCGTGTGTGTGTGTGTGTGTGTGTTTGTGCATATATATAAATATATATGCTTAAATATATTATATGTATATATTTTTTTAATGTGTATATGTGTATATCGTGTGTATGCTGTATGCATGTTTGTGTGTGTGTACATATGTATAAATATATATCCTTAAATATATTATATGTATATATTTTTAATATGTTTTTGTTTTTATTGTGTGTATGCTGTATGCATGTTTGTGTCTGTGAATGTGTGTGTTTGTACTTGTGTGTTTAAACGTGTGTGTAAGTGTGTTTATGTGTATACATGTGAGTGTTTGTGTGTGTGTGTATGTGTGTGTGTGCGTGTGTGTTTGCATGCACGTATGCGTGTGTGTTTGTGTGTGTACGTTTGTTTGTATATGTTTGTGTGTGTGCGTGCGTATGTGTGTGTGTATGCACGCGCGTGTATTTTATGTGTGCATATGTGTGTTTGTGTATATGCACGTGCGTGTGTGTTTCTGTGTGTTTATACGCGTGCTTGTACGTGTGTATAATGCGTGTAGGTATGTGTATGCACGTGGGTGTTTGTTTGCAGGTAAATGTTTGTGTATGCGTATGGATGTGCATGTGCGTTTGCATGTGAGTGAATGTGTGCGTTTGTGTGTGAATGCGCGCACGTATGTGTTTATGTGTGTGTGTAGTGCGTGTATGTGTATACATGTACATGTGCATGTACATGTACATGTATGCGCGTATGCGTGTGAATGTGTGCGTGTTTTTATGTGTATGCATGTGCATGAGGATGTGAGTGAGTGTGTGCATGTGTGTGTGCATTCAAGTATATGCCCGATCACTCTTTTGCAGAACTCGCGGATTTCAAGGCTGGTTATTGCAGTGTGTTTGCTTCTCATCCTGCTGTTAAGAATAGGCGTGCTTGGAATGTGCTTTTGCGTTGTTCATGCGTGCTTTTGTTTTTGGTTATGCCAGTGTGTGTGTGTGTGGTGTGTATGGTGCATGTGTGTTTCTTTGTGAGTGTGCCTTTGCGTGCGCGTGTGTGTGTGAGTGTGCGTACTTGTTTGTACACGTGTATATGTCCGATAAACTAAGAATATAAACTTTTAATCTAATATATTTTACTGACATCACTAAAATACAATCGTCGTCCAGAAAATAACGAAGACAAAGAAGAGGGAAAGAAAGAAAATATGAGACACAACAACTACCTTCATCTTTTTCCCCCGACCCGCAGAGAGACGCGTTCATATCACGTTTTTATATTTGTCTCCTAATCTTTTCTCATCGTAACTATCTCTTTCATCTCTCCCTATTTTATCCGTCCATATAAGGAGTCATAATGATCAAAGTTGGCCTTCCTGAGGTGACGTAATGTTAGTGGGCGCGGGGTTAAATTGTTGTATAAGTTCCCGCTCGTTGTAAATTGAACTGGAAACGTCCTGCTGCAGCGTCCTCGAACAAATCTCGGTAACTGATGCTGAAGGGAGGAGGAAGAAGAGGAGGAGGGAGAGGAAGAGGAGGAGGAGGAAGAAGTGGAAGAGGGAGAGGAAGAGGAGGAGGAGGAAGAAGTGGAAGAGGGAGAGGAAGAGGAGGAGGAGGAGGTGGAGGAAGAGATGGAGAAGGAGGAATAGGGAAAGCAGGAGGTGGAAAAGGGGGGAGAGGAGGAGAAGGAAGAGGAGGAGGAGGAGAGAGGTGAAGGAAATAAGATGAAAATGAGGGGGGGGGGGTGGATATGGGGTAAGAGAGAGAGAGGAGAGAGAGGAGGAGAAGGGATGAGGGAGGGAGAGTAGAAAGGAGGGAGGGTAGGAAGAGAACGAGACAGATGGAGGATGAGGATAAGGCGTTAAGGAGAGTGAAGAGAAGGAGAAGGACGAATGGGGGAGGGAGGGGGGGGGCTAGGGTCAGAGTTTAGGGTGAGGATATAGTGTGAGGGATGGGGAGGGGGGGGGGAGAGAGGTGAGCGTGAGTAGGAAGAGGGAGGGAAGAATGAGGATATGGCGAGAGGAAATGAGGAGATGAGCTCGGTGAGGGGCGGTGGGCGGGGTGGGGTAGGATGATAATGAGGGGGGAAAGGAGGAGTGGATAGGGAAGATGGGAGGGGACTGTGAGGAGCAAAGATGAGGAAAAGAGGATGAAATTGGAGGGTGAGGAGGAGTGGAGGATGGAACAGGGAAGAGCTGAGGGAGGATTGGCAAGACGAGCAAGAAAGTTGAGGTTCAAGGTGAGGATGAGAAAGGGGAGTGAGGGAGAGTGGATGAGGAGTGAGTGAGGATGGATGAGGAGTGAGGGCGGGTGGATGAGGAGTGAGGACGGGTGGATGAGGAGTGAGGGCTGGTGGATGAGGAGTGAGGGCGGGTGGATGAGGAGTGAGGACGGGTGGATGAGGAGTGAGGGCGGGTGGATGAGGAGTGAGGGCGGGTGGATGAGGAGTGAGGACGGGTGGATGAGGAGTGAGGGCTGGTGGATGAGGAGTGAGGGCGGGTGGATGAGGAGTGAGGACGGGTGGATGAGGAGTGAGGGCGGGTGGATGAGAAGTGAGGGCGGGTGGATGAGAAGTGAGGGCAGAAGGTAGGAGAGGAATAAGGGTGGGGGTGGGGGTGGAGGTGAGGGTGAAGGAGTTTATGCTTTTTACTTGTTTATCTATGTACGTGTGTGTCGACGAGTCTGTTTATCGAAACCTCTCGATAATGGAATGCAAAGCAACTAAGAAAAATAAGATCAAACTTATTTATGGTTATAAGAAGACATTAACAACCACGAGAGAGGATAATCGTTCCAGAGCTCAGAAGTGCGGGGGACAAAAGAGAAAGCCGTGACAGAGAGCTCGCATGTTTGGGACAGAAAAGGGAGAATTTTCATGTCTCAAAATCTTAGGTACAATGTCTGTGATCTCCTGAGAGTGATAGTCACAGTAGAAACGATAGAATGTAGACAAGGAACGAACATCAGGTCGATAGGAAAGGGAATGTAAATGCGTATATATGTATATATGTATATATGTATATGTATGTGTATATATATATATGTGTATGTATGTTTGTATGTATATATACACACGCACACACACTTCCTACATACATAAGAAAACAGAGAATGCAAAAACGGAACCATCCCAAAAGGACATTATCTCAAACCAACACACTCCACAGCCTCTCTCAGCCTTTTGTGTTCCTCTAAAAAGCTGAATATATCAGTACTCGAGAAGTCTATGTGGAGCGAGCCCTGGCGGAAGCTGCATTATAGACCACGAATATTTTGAAAGTAAAATTTCGAGGTCCCTTTCCACTTTCATCTTGTAGAAGTGCTTAGATCTGCAAGGAATTGTTTTGTCTCTGCCAGCGTTTTCTTTTTTTCTTCTTCTTCTTTTGTTTTTGTCTACTTTGTTTTCTTCCTTCGGGATTTCGTATGTTTCTTTCTTCCTCTGTCTTTTGGTTCTTTCTTTCTGTCTATCTCTTCCTCTCTCTATCTCTCACTTTTTCTTTCTCACTCTCTCTCTCTCTCCCTTTTTCTTCCTCCCTCTCTTTCTATCTTTTTCTTCCTCCTATCCTCCCCCTCCCCCCTCCTCCATCCGTCCGCCCATCACCCCATCCCTTTTCCTCCTACCCTCCCTCCCACCCTCCCTCCCCCTCCCATAGCAAAAGCCTCCGCCATCCCTCACTTGGCGCCCGGAGGAGACAAGAGGACAGACGCCCAATAAACCTCCGCCAATTAACGGGGCCGACGAAGCTTCTCGATGACCCGCCCTCACCTAAAGAACAAAATAACTTTTCCCTTATAACAATGAGTCTCCTTAAGAGCAGCCTCGCGTTGGCGGTGTTGAGCGTGTGACATCAGACATGTGTTGAGACAGATCAATATCGATGGGGGGCGATGCAGAGGGGAGAGGGGAGGGTGAGGGGGCGATGCAGAGGGGAGAGGGGAGGGTGAGGGGGTGAGAGGGGGTGAGGGAGTGAGGGGGGTGAGGGGGTGAGGGAGTGAGGGGGTGAGAGGGGGTGAAGGACGGGGGGAGGCGCCTAATAGGGAGAATGGAGGGGGTGTTGGGAGGGGGCGAGGATGGGCGGGTGACGGGAAGGTGTTAAAGTAGGTGGGAAGTTTGATGAAGGGAGGAGAGAGGGGGAGAAAGAATGGGAAGGTTCTGATTGTTCTGAGAGATGGAAATATACGACCATAAAGATATAGATATAGAGACAAACATAGATATATAGATAGACATATAAATATCCATAGACAAACAAAAAATATATCTACATAGAAAGACAGAGACACATTTTTGTAAAT
>BOPN01000802.1:241651-244151 GCA_017312705.2 Penaeus japonicus
TTAGATGATGATTATAATGATAATAATGATGATAATGATAATGATAATAATGATGATAATGATAACAATGATAACGAAAATGATAATAATGATAATAATAATGATGATGATACTAATACTAATGATGGTAATAATGATTTAAATGATAATGATAGTAAAGATATAATGCTAATGATAACAATAATGATAATAATAATAATGATAACAGCAATAACAATAATAACAATAATGATAATGATGATAATAAAGATAACGATAATAACAACAAAGATGATAAGAGCAATGATGATAACAATTG
Organism: Penaeus japonicus; assembly: GCA_017312705.2. NCBI lineage: Eukaryota > Metazoa > Arthropoda > Malacostraca > Decapoda > Penaeidae > Penaeus > Penaeus japonicus. Next base: position 241,950 of record BOPN01000802.1, read on the forward strand.
ATAATAATCATGATAATAATGATAGTAATGATAATAATTATATCGATAACTGTAATGATCATGGTAATAATAACAATGACAATGACAGTTATAATAATGATAAAAATGTAGTAATACCAATAATGATAACTATAATAAGAATATGAATAAGAATATTAATAGTAACAACAATAACCAACAGATAAGGACGCATTCGGCAACAAATAGAAGAAAGAAGAAGAAGAAGAAGAAGAAGAGAAGAAGAGGAGGAGAAAGAGACAGTTAAGCAAGGTCAGGTGACCCAATAATGATAACAATAATAATCATATTGATAAGAATATTAATAGTAACAACAATAACCAACAGATAATGACGGATCCGGTAACAAATAGAAGGAAAAAGAAGAAGAAGAAGAAGAAGAAGAAGAAGAAGAAAAGAAGAAGAGGAGGAGGAGGAGAAAGAGACAGTTAAGCAAGGTCAGGTGACCCCTCAGGCCCCGTAAAGGTGTCACGTTAAGGGCGGATTATCCGGGGAAGGAAAAGAGGATAATTTAATCGGAATTTGGCAGAAAGTGCTAGGGGATAGCCATCGTGATTATTGCTAAGGCAGGTGGTCATTAGAGATAGGTAATTATTAGGGTTAACTAATGTTGGATTGGAATGATGGCTCAGACGAAGGGAGAGAGAAGGTATTCGTGTATGTATGTGTTTATATATTTTGTATATCTATATCTTTAAGTATATTTATATCTATATTTATCTGTCCTAAGCACATGTATCATCTCCCATGCTAACTGTCAAGGACACGTGAGAGTAACAGCGCAGGTCCCCAGGTAACAACACAACCCTTACTGGATGAAAGAAGTCTTCAAAAAACATGTCACCTATGCCCCTGCCACGTAATTACCGAAAAAAAAATGACTCACGCGATGCGACCTGACGCCATCGGATCGAATATGGAAAATTATTACGTTCCTTTTCATTTGTGTCAACTTAAATCGTGGCATAAGGTATCTCGTGCCACGGTTTGAGTTGGCACAAAGGAAGAGGAGAGAGAGGGGTGACTTGCATATACAAGTCACGTCTGTTCATGATAGATTTTTTTTTTTTTTTTTTTTTTTTTTTTTTTTTTTGCAACGTGCGGTGATAAAAGATGATTATTTAAATGCTATCTATGAGAGGAGATACCAAGGCCTTTATTTTTCTTTCTTTTTTTTCTTAGAATATATCATACACGATTTATATTCATTCATCATGGAAAATGAATGTGATAAAAGAAAGATAAGTAGTTACATGATCACACATGGCGGCCATGTTGTTTTCTCTTCTTGTTCATCTTTTCTTTTGTTTTCAATTTGCTTCTTGTCGCAAAATACACGAATTTCGTACTCATGTCGGAAGATATATACGTGTGATATGAGGTGATAAAGATTAATTACGTAATGACACCGAGTGAAAGAGGGAGGAGGTATAACTTGCTACACGGTGAATACTAAAATAAGCGGGTTATTCTCACCGTGTGGGGCTCTAACTATCTTGTGTGTGTGTGTGTGTGTGTGTGTGTGTGTGTGTGTGTGTGTGTGTGTGTGTGTGTGTGTGTGTGTGTGTGTGTGTGTGTGTGTGTGTGTGTGTGTGTGTGTGCATGTGTGTGTGTGTGTGTGTGCATGTGTGTGTGTGTGTGTGTGTGTGTGTGTGTGTGTGTGTTTTATTCGTTTCCTTTAATTAAACATAAAAACTAAACAATCACTTTACATAGAAAAGAAGAAAGGCGAGGATTATCATGACAAAAGAAAAAACAAAACAAAAACAAAACATTATGAAAAAGTAAAAGCAATCTCCATTCGGTAGATTATGATGCTATCGGATAAAGGTATTAACAGCAACGGGAGTAAGAATAGCTGATGCAACTATGATAGTTGCAATAATAATTAGGTCGATTATTACTACAAATATAGATTAGATATATCAAGATATCATTAAAGCTGTGATGATGATAATAATAATTAAGATTGTGACAGCAAATCATAATGCCGATAGTGATAATGATAATGAAACAACGACGAAGATGATAATGATAATGATAATAGCAAATGCATAGATTACAGAATTCATAACTAAAATAATTATGTAACTCCATGGATGCCACGCAGACATAAAAACATCAAAGCTTCTCGTGTTAGGCGATAATTACGGATTTCCAATTCAGATATCAAAGTACTCGATC
>BOPN01000802.1:276651-279151 GCA_017312705.2 Penaeus japonicus
AACATTGACGTTTCCGTACCCTCAAGCTTTGCTCATGGTTACTCATGACCACTGCTTCCAAGACATCGTGCAGGAAGATACGACCTTTAAATGCCTGCCTTCAAAGGCCCCCATTATTAATAGCATTCAAAAGATCCTTCCACTAAACGGATGAAAAGAGACACGCAATTCATACCGATATAGACGCCTGGCACGCACGAAATTTAATATGTCCACGATGGATCTATCAGAGGCTCTCGTTTTCCTATTCGTCACGTGATCCGCTAATACATATCCTTTTTGAAATGTGTGTCCTCATGCCCCTGAACTCATCCATTTTCCTCTGATCAAAGCCTGATGAGTGGCTGTCATACGCTACGGCGGTGTTATTAGGTCGCGTTTCTTTCTTTATTTATTTTATTCATCTATTTATTTATTTATTTAATCCTTTGCCTGAACTTGATTCAAAACTAAATCAAAATTTTGACATTTGAAGTATTCTCTCAAATACATAAAAGGGGAATGTTACTTAGGAGATTTTCTCTATCTCTGTCTGTCTGTCCGTCTCTACCTCTCTTTCTCTCTCTCTCTCTCTCTCTCTCTCTCTCTCTGATATCCACCCATATATCTATTCACGTAAGTGATATATATGTGTATATACTTGCTTACATTCGTATGTTTATAACTGAATATATATATATATATATATATATATATATATATATATATATATATATATATATATATATATTTATGTGCGTGTGTGTGTGTGATGTGTGTGTGTGTGTGTGTGTGTGTATGTGTATGTGTATATATACATATATATGTATGTATATATATATATATATATATATATATATATATATATATATATACATATATATGTATGTATATACATATATATATATATATATACATATATATATAAATACAGATAATTATATATATCTAAACTACCTTTAGTAGTAAGTATACAAATGCCCCCCGCCCCCTCTGAAAAAAAAAAAACTTAATTAATAAGAAAATAGTAAATACAATCATATCAGTGACGTAATCATCGAAGCAACACCCATTCATCATAAGCAGACGAAAATAGATCTTATTATATCTCTCCATTAGGGCGGCAAAATTTGATGATCAGGGCGATTCAACTCGTCATTCATTCCCGTCGCATCCAGGGCGCAGAGAGTGGGGGGGAGGGGGGGGGGGGCAGGTAATGGGAGGGAGGGGGAGGGGCTACAGGGAGGAGGGGAATATGGAGGGAAGGGGGGGGGGCGGATGGGTAACGGGATAATATATTGCTAGTTCTTATTCCTTTCATCAGTACGCAGAGAGAGAAAGAGAAAGAGATAGAGAGTGAGAGAGAGAGAGAGTCTTCTAAGCTTATATCTTTTGAAAAGTAGATATCGACTTAAATCCTCTATCAGTGTTTTTTTTCCGTCTCCCTGGGATCGCACGTGATGTGGTTGTCGAAAAAAGAAAAGAAAGAAAAGAAAGATAGCGAGAACGAATGAGAGAAACATAAAAAAGAAAGAGACATAAACATAGGAAAGGAGGGGAATACAAAACAAAAAAAGAGAGAAAGCGAAAGAAAAAACAACAACAACACAACAAGCAGGATATCAACAACAAAAACAATACATCCGTATCCCCCCCCCCCTTCAAAGTCGTTTCCCTTGTACAACAGAAGACTATCTCGCGCCGCTGGGACCTCCATCGAATTCAATTTTTCAAAGTTATGGCGCGTCAATAACTCGACCCCTGCATCCATCAAACTTTTACTTCCGGGTTATGAAAGCGATAAAATCCACCGCCGTAGCTCTGACCTGGCCGCGGCGACCCGACCGTGTGTGAGGACTGACCTGAACTAATGACCTGGTTCTAAGAAGTGACCTGGATGGAAATAAACCGGCGATAAGCTTTGATGTGGATGAATGGGAGATCCGATTTCTGTGGTCCTTGGGGTGGGGGGGAGGGGGGACTCGCACTGATTGATTATTCGGTCAAAGAAAAAGAAAAATGGGTATGAGAGAGAGAGAGAGAGAGAGAGAGAGAGAGAGAGAGAGAGAGAGAGAGAGAGAGAGAGAGAGAGAGAGAGAGAGAGAGAGAGAGAGAGAGAGAGAGAGAGAGAGAGAGAGAGAGAGAGAGAGAGAGAGAGAGAGAGAGAGAGAGAGAGAGAGAGAGAGAGAGAGAGAGAGAGAGAGAGAGAGAGAGAGAGAGAGAGAGAGAAAATTTGATTTACGCCTTAGCTGTTCTGCTTTATGAACTCTTGTCTGACCTAGTCCGTGATGCACCTCAGATTATCATGCAAGTGTGACCTGGTTTTTGCGCGCCACTTCCTTCATGTATGACCCAGTTGGCGGCGTTTCTTTCAGCAAGTGACCTGGTTTGTATTATCTGCTTCTTCCATGACGAGTTAGTGCTAGTTCGCCCGTTATGAGCTAACGGGCCTGTTATGAGCTAACTTAAGCACCTTTGCCCACGCGTGACCTAGTGACAAAAATCTCTCACATGACCTGTT
>BOPN01000802.1:286651-291651 GCA_017312705.2 Penaeus japonicus
GTAAGTGAGAGAGAGAGAGAGAAGAAAGAGAGAATAAGAAAAAGTAGAAAGTGAAATCAGGTTCTTCATTTTTTTTTTCATTTGGTTCAGACATCATCGAAGAAAGAATAATTGTTAGAGATAAATTGAAAAAATGGAGAAAGAGAGTGAGTGAGAGAGAAAGATAGAGAAAGAAAGAAAGAGAGTGAGTAAGAGAGAAAGATAGAAAGAAAGAAAAGACAGTGAGTAGAAGAAAAGAGAGAAGGGAGAGGATGAGAGAGAGGGAGAGAGGGTGAAGAGAGATGAGATAGGGAAGAAGGGGGGATGAAGAGGAAGGCAGGAGGGAGAAGAGAGAGAGAGAGAGAAATAGAGAGAGTGAGAGAGAGAGAGAAAGAGGAAGAGAGATAGATAGATAGATAAATAGATAGATAGATAGATAGATAGATAGATAGATAGATAGACAGACAGACAGACAGATAGATAGATAGATAGATAGATAGATAGATAGAGAGAGAGAGAGAGAGAGAGAGAGAAATTATCACCCGTTTCAATAGATTAGGCCTAACGTCTGTAACATACATCTATATGGACTGGGTATCTGATCATCCGACCAATTGCGTCCAAAGAACAAAATTATTCACGGTATCTGATGACCTCTATACCCCCCCCCCCCCATCACTCCCCACCAAGCCTCTTTCCCTTCCCCTCCCATTCCATCCCCTACATCCTTCCCCCTTCTCCTACAGTTTCACAACCCCCCCCCCCTTTCCCTTCCTCTCTCTCTCTATCCCTCTTCCCCTCTCCCTTCTTCTTCTTCTACTCCTTTCCCCTCCCTTCCTCGAACCCCTCCGTGTTCATCCATCCCCTTCCCCCTTCCCCCTCTCTCAATCCCCTTCCCTTCTCCCTCCTTCTACATCCACCCCCTTCCTCTCTCTCCTCCTTCTTCCTCCACCCTCTCAACCCCCTTCCCCCTCCCTTCTTCCCTCCCCTCACCTTTTCCTCTTCATCCATCTCCACTAGTCTCATACCCTCCTTCCCTCCCCCCCTCCCTCCCCTCCTCCCTCCCTCCCTCCCCAACCCCGCCCACATAAAGAAACCCAGAACCTTAAAGAAAATTGAACATGACTTATCAGATGGTCACTAAGGTTAACCTTGCCTAACCGGACAACACACACACAAAAAAGTAAAGAAAGAAAAAAAACAAGAAAAAAAAGAAGCTAGAGACAAGTATATATAAAAAGAAATGCAAATAAAAAAGAAAATAGGATCTAATCCTACCTTTTGCGGTTAATCCCATCCTGTATAAGGTAGGATCCCATCTGACAACGAATGATAGATTTTTTTTTTTTTCTGTCGGTTTTGATGATATTAATGATGTTCTGATCAAGTGCCTCAGACCATGTACCTTATTTGCATAAATCGCTATGCTATTGTATATTACAAAAGTGATGTAAATCCTTTGATGTTATAAATCATGCGAAGTTATAAATTATATGATGCTGTAAATCATTCGATGCTGGAGGTCATATGATGTAAATTATCTGGCTTTGTGATTCGTTTGATCTTGTAAATCATTTGATACTGTAAATCATATAATGTAAATTAAATGAAATTGAATATGATCTTGCAAATCATTTGATACTATAAAGTACACGTTAATTATCAGACGTTGCACGCCACTCGCAGTCGTAAACCGTTTGATGCAAATGTTGCCAATCGTCTGATATTCTAGAATGATTGGTCCCATAAATCATTTAATTGGAAGCTCCTTTGATGGCGCAAATCAGTGAATTATGAAAATCGCTTTCCACTGTAGCAATACTTTCATATCTTTGGGAAGAACGGCCGGTTAGATCGACCAACTGTTATCACGGTGAAAATAATTACTTGCATTGTTGATTATGAATAGGCTTCATTTCCTCATGCTAATGGCTTGCAAAATAACGTCAATTATTCACTATGTGTTTCTCGTGGCCTTTTCTCTCCTCTTTGTTTCTGTGTTTATTTCCTTTTTCTTGTATTTGATTTTTGTATTTTGAATTATTATCAACACTGACCTGTCAAGGGTTGATTGGGTATCATCGCTAATCTGTCAACGTGTCGCCTAATCATCACCTCCCTGTCACGAATCATCACCAACCTGTCACGAATCATCACCAACCTGTCACATATCATCACCAACCTGTCAAGAAACATTACCAACCTGTATTCCATCGTCACTATCAGTGAATCTGTCATCATCAGTCATAACCAACATATAAAGTGCACCCACACTTAAAAAAAAAAAAAAAAAAAAAAACTTTGCAATTCGGCTTCCCCCTCCCCCCCCCTCCCTCCCCCTTCTTGAACCCCATCAACCTCACATTTCAATCAAGTCGGTTTTCCTCAACCTACGATAGGCCCTTTGACAGACTAATCCCTTAATTATATATTCGCCCTTTAAAGAAAACTACCAAACTTTATACTAAGAAACAAAAATCAAATAGAAAAAAAAATATGAAGAAAAAATATGAAGAAAAAGGGTTAATCAAAGCGAAAAATCTGTAATTTTGGGTTTATGACACGTGGTTCCTGGCAAAAAAGGGGGAAGGGAGGGGGAGGGGGAAGGGGGATAAAGGGGGAAGAGAGAGAGAGAGAGAGATAGGGGGGGAAGGGGGAGGGAGGAGGAATGGGGGGGGGTAGGGGAGAGGGAGGAGGAATTGGGGAGGGAAGGGAGAGAGAGAGAGAGATAGGGGGAGGGGGGGAGAGAGGGAGGAGGAATGGGGGGGGGGGTAGGGGAGAAGAAGGAGGAATGGGCGAGGGAGGGGAAGGGGGGGGGGAGGAGGAAGGGGAGAGAGAGGAGGAATATGTGTTTCACATTTCTACATATTCCTTTAAAAAATGAAATAGATAGATGGATAGATGGATAGATATATAGATAGATAGATAAAGAGATATATAGATAAGTAGATAGATAAATAAATAGATGATTAGATAGACAAATAAATAGATAGATGAATACATACAATCTGGTCTGCGCCTCTATATAATATATCATATACGTTATACCATAGACATCATATTATATCTATCATATATCATCATTATGGCCAATTGAATTTATCAAATTTATGTTGATATTTTTTTTCAAATTATGAGGATGGTGGTGGTGATGATGATGGTAATGATGGTGATGATGATGGTGGTGATAGTGATGATGATGATGATGATGATGACGATAACGATGACGATGACGATGACGATGTGATGATAATGATGAGGATAAGGATGATAAACAAAATCAATTATAATGATAATAATAATGATAATAATAATACCGATGATACTACTACCAACAGTAAAGATAATACTTATAATAATAATAATAATAAAAAAGATAACGATGAATAAATAAATAAATAAAAAAATCTTCGCCCAGCGTCCGGAAGAGCATGTTAAAGCGGACTTGCATAGCGACGGATAATTGCACGCTGCACTCTGCAACCGTGGCATTTCAGGGCGCATGCAATAATTCGCGGGGAAAACAGGGATTTGATATTAGAGGGAAAACGACCGTGTTATTGTGTGGGAAACGACAATAAATGCACCGGTGGACGACGACCCAGCGGAGCGGTAAGAGGCACCACGACCACAGATGGGGGGGAGGGTGGGGGGAGGGGGGAGGGGGGAGGGGAGGGGGGTATTATGGATGAGGGTAGAGGGATGGGGATGGATGGGGAGGGGAGGGGGAGGGGAGGGGAGGGGGATGGATGGGGAGGGGAGGGGGAGGGGAGGGGAGGGGGATAGATGGGGAGGGGGGGAGGGAGGGGAGTAGAATGAGGCATGAGCGGGGAAAATCTAGATGTATTGGGGGAATAAAATAGAGAGAGAGAGAGAGAGAGAGAGAGAGAGAGAGAGAGAGAGAGAGAGAGAGAGAGAGAGAGAGAGAGAGAGAGTGAGAGAGAGAGAGAGAGAGAACGAGAGTGAAATAGATAGAGAGAGAGAGAGAATGAGATTGATAGATAGATCGAAAGAGATAGATATAGAGAGAGAATTTGAAAGATAGATAGATAGAGAGAATTATATATATATATATATATATATATATATATATATATATATATATATATATATATATATATATATATATAGAGAGAGAGAGAGAGAGAAGAGAGAGAGAGAGAGAATGAAAGATAGAGAGAGAATTATATATATATATATATATATATATATATATATATATATATATATATATATATATATAGAGAGAGAGAGAGAGAGAGAGAGAGAGAGAGAGAGAGAGAGAGAGAGTGAATGAGAGAATGAGATAGATATATATATATATAGAGAAAGAGAACTAATGAGATAGAGATAGATAGATAGATAGATAGATAGATAGACAGATAGATAGATAGATAAAGAGAGAGAGAGAGAGAGAGAGAGAGAGAGAGAGAGAGAGAGAGAGAGAGGAAGCAAATCAAATGTATAGATTGGTAAATAAAGTGCGGGTTAGAAATAGATGAAGAATTTGTTACCACCTTCAACGCAAACAACACAAACTTAATCTGATAAGGAAGAAAAAAAAAAAAAAAAAAAAACGTCAACGACTACAATTACTTTAAACGGTTAGTTACAATCCCATTTCAACCAATCTGTCGAAAAAATCACCTACTCTCTCCCTTCCAATCACTATGGCAACTCGAACAACAGTCTCTATCATCAATAAGTGAATCGAGATAAAAATCTAAGAGTTGGTCAGAAATCTCCATGTTTTTCTCTTTCTTTTCAAAGTCGTAAACCTCAATTTAATTCGACATGCAGCGACATTGAAGCTAGTTCCTTATTGGACAGGAGTGTAACCGACGTTATCTTAATTTTATGCAGTGTATCCCTCCCTTGTGCCGTTTTTAAAGGCTCGATGGTCAGTGGTCGCCGCTCACTCTACGCTGATTACTCTATTAGCGCTGTAAACAAAGTGCAACGTTGGGTGTTTTTTTTTCCAACTTTTTTTTTTTTTTTTTTTTTTTTTTTTTTTTTTTTTT
>BOPN01000802.1:306651-309151 GCA_017312705.2 Penaeus japonicus
TATATATATCATCAGCCTGTATCAATCCACTGCAGGACTTAGGCCTCTCTCAATCTTTTCCAGTCATTCCGGTCTTGTTTCCTCTGATTCCAATTTACTCCTGCGAAAATCGCTATTTCATCATTTCATCATTGGTCTTGCCCTGGGTCTCTTTGTGTCGTGTATTACCCATTCTGTTGTTTTCTTTGTCCACCTGTTGTCCTGTCTCCGATATATATGTCCAGCCCACTACCACTTTTTCTTCTTGATGTTCTTGAGTATATCCTCTACTTTTGTTTGTTGCCTGATCCATGTGGCCTTTTTCTTGTCTCTTAAGCTAACTCCTAGCATAAGCCTTTCCATTCCTCTTTGGGCGCTTACTAATTTCCTCTCGAGTGCCTTGGTCGTAGTCCATGTCTTTGATCCATATGTCATGACCATCTCTTTAGACAGAGTGGCAGACGACCTCGTAATATATTACTATGTGTACCGAAGGCACTCCAACCTAGCCTGATTCGCCGTTTTATCTCGGCTTCGCAGGATGTACTCGACTGAATGAGTTGCCCTAGGTATACATACTCGTTCACTGCTTCTAGTACCTCGCCCTGTATTTGTATTTGGGGTTCGACTGTTGAACATGACTTTAGTCTTTTTCATGTTCAATTTTAAGGCCAATCTTCAGACTTTCCTCATTTAAATCGCTTATTAATTGTTGTAATTCATCTGCTGACTCGCCGAAATGGCATCTGCAAATCTTAGATTGCTTAAGTGCTGATTCCCTATTTTAATCCCTCTCTCCTTCCAATCTAACTTCTTGAATACTTCCTCCAAGCAAGCTGTAAACAGGTTCGGTGAGATGGTGTCGCCCTGCCTAACACCCGTTTTTATTGGTATTTTATTTGTTTCTGCGTGGATTTTGATGGTCGCGGTACCATATCTATATATATCCTCTTATAATCTGCAGTATATTTCCTCTACTCCTTGTTTACGAATTGCATCCAGTACTGCAGATATCTGTACCGAATCGAATGCCTTTTCATAATCTACGAATGCCATACACAGGGGCTTCTTATATTCGTTTGTTTTCTCTTTTATTTGTGCTAGTGTGTGGATATGGTCTGTAGTTGAGAATCCGCTGAGGAACCCTGCCTGTTCCCTGGCTTGTTTTGAATCTAATATATCGCGATGGGCCATGATTTTTGTGAACAGTTTATAGACAAATTTGTGTTGAGGCTTTATAGTCGGTAAATTTAGCCTTTTGTGTCTCCCTTTAGGTGATTAAATTATTATTACGTTTTTCCAGGCCTTCGGAGTATGTATATATATATATATATATATATATATATATATATATATATATATATATATATATATATATATATATATGTCAGCTGGCTTTTCACAAACAATCTCACTACATCCTGTTCTGAGATAGCTGGATCCCGGTGTCCATTCTGTCTTGCTGTTATTGTCCGTCCTGGTTGACTGCCTTGCCTATTCCCAAGTCAGTTTTGCTGTTTCCCTCAAATTGTCCGTTTCACGTCAGTTTTGTTGTTTTCCTCGAAGTGTCAGTTTCTTCAGCGCGTATTTCTTAGGATAGTTCTAAGATTTGTCTATTTTCTGGTTTCAATACGTCTTACCGAGGACTGCTTGGTTATGCCACTGCCTTTTCTTACTTCTGATTCCTTTCAATTATCTTGAACTTTTCTTCGTTTATCTGATTCCTATCTTTTCCTCAAGTCTTCAGTGAGTGTTGTCAGTATTTATTCGAGCTCTTCCTCTTTCTGAGAACAGCGCTTTGACAAATTCTAAGCCGCATAGATATTTTTCATTACAGTTGATTCTCACTCCCAAAAAAATTTAAAGCTTAAAAAAAAAAAAAAAAAAAAAAGCGGTGTGTCCCTTTGTGTTACAACTTTGTCTAATCTGTTTTTCATGACGTAGCTTGCTTGTGCTGTGCTTCCGTGAGCTGCAATTCGTAATGCATTGGAATATGGCAAAAGCATTCATATGTTTTTGAAGACTTTCTAATGGATTAGAATAGAGAAATCAATAGCTTTATCAGAATCCACAAGTGACTTACACAGGAATTTGATGATCACTGTTCGAAAGCATTAGCAATCGTTAGTAAGTGACTGACTGTTAAGTAATATATTCTATAGACTGCCTTTCATCAAGCCATTTATTATGAACTCTTATGTAAAGGAAAAAGAAAGGCAAGCTACAATTATAGTAATAGTGATGATATTAATGATAATGAAGATAATGATGATAAGAGTAATAATGATTACAACAATAGTGAGGATATGTGGCCGATATTCGTTTGATGCTTCTTTCATCTATCATCTTTCTATCATTTAAACATGAATGATAGTATCTTTCCCTTTTATTGTCATTGCTCAATCATCCCCTTATCCGCCGGTGCTTCCTCGGTATTCATGTGTTGCAGGATCTTCTCTATATCTTATTCTCTAAGATTGTTGATTTTGTTTTAATTGCAATGGCGTGTGTACCGTTTTTT
>BOPN01000802.1:321651-326651 GCA_017312705.2 Penaeus japonicus
ATATATATATATATATATATATATATATTTATATATATATATATATATATATATATATATATATATATATATATATATATATATATCAAGGTCTTAATTGTATTTGAACAGATGCATAGTATAAATGAAAGGAATTATAACATCATCAAACTTAAATATCCATGTTATGTGACTTTAGTGACTGCTCTTAATAATCTCCTCCAGGTCGCGAGCTGCATCATCTTAGGACATTCGGACGAGCTAACTGCATACCCAGAATTGGTCATTACCGCTTGGGGCAATCACAGCCGAGTCAAGCAGCAGTCCGTCCAATGAGAATAGGTCATCCCTGCCCTCAAAGTGACCCAGCATTCTCGCCTCAGAATAGGTCTTTTTAGAATCACACAGAATTAGCTCAGACTTCGAGTCGAGAGGTCCTCCTCTCACTTCGACTCCTCCTTACGGATTCCAGGTAGATATGGTCTAGTGCCTTAGTGACTTATTTCATATACTGTGCACTGTCAGTGTTTCCTTAGTGTTCTCAATATAACTATAGCTCAGATCTTGTTAGCTTCCCCCTTGCGTATATATATCGTGCCCCTTGTTGTAAATAATGTTATATATATATATATATATATATATATATATATATATATATATATATGTATATATATATATATATATATATATATATATATATATATATATCTTTGAGTTATAATATATTGTTATTGATTTAGCTATCGTGTTTCACATCAAACCCTTTATTTATTATGTGTGGGTAATTAGAACATTTCTAACTCATCACAATATATATATATATATATATATATATATATATATATATACATATATATATATACATACACACACACACACACACACACACACACATATATATATATATATATATATATATATATATACATATATATATATATATATATATATATATATATATATATATATATATATATATATATATATATATATATATATATATATATATATATATATATATATATGTTTACACGCACATATAATATATACATACATACATATATATATATATATATATATATATATATATATATATATATATATATATGTATATATATATATATATATATATATATATATATATATATATATATATATATATATATATATATGAGAGATGGTAGAATGCAGTAACGTATTTCCATATTAAATACGTCACTGCATTCTATCGTCTTTCACACATAGATAGAACCTCGGTAACCTGATTTGTGATTTGAATTTCTAATTCATTCCCGCCGAGTGGCCACGGGGATTGTCTGTAAAACCTCGCTATCACTGCTCTGCTAAGAGTTTATAACTTCCATGATGGATGTAAGGCATCTGGTTAGACAATCCTTTTAGTGGCTCGTTGTGGTCATATGGTTAGGAGCTGGGATTCTCACTCAGAGGAACCCGAGTTCAATTCCCTGTTAGGGTGGTAAGATTTGTATTTCTATATTAAATGCGTTACTGCATTCTACCATCTTTCACACACATACATACATATTGTTTGCTTGTGTGTATATGTGTGTGTGTGTGTGTGTGTGAGTGAGTGAGTGAGTGATTATATGTACGGCATGCACATATACATACAAGAAGAATACAAGTCCGCATTAGACACTAGATTTACTGAGGCATGACACCCGTCCCGGCGTTGACACCATTACGATTATCAGCGTCACTACGGCAAATGCATCGGGGATTGTCAGCGTTACGACCGTCACTCTGGCGGCGAAAGAGAAGTCTTATCCCATTTATAGCCTCGCCGTGACATAAAAAAGTCAAATGCAGTGTCTATGCCTACTTGCAGGCCGAGAATGCCATTTTTCAGCCTCTTCGCCGCTAATGCAGCAACACCAAACGCTTCCATGGGGCTATGAACCTACGAACGGATGCATCTATTTAGTTTGTTGTTGTTATTAAGAGAGTTATATTTATGGGTTTTTGAGTCATTCGCTACAACATTCTTTATTATGATCACTACCACTGTGCCAATCATTACAACAACCATTACTATTACATTAAGGTTACAGCGACATGCATACCATACGCTCACCACTGCCATATCTATATAACAGACACACACACACACACACACACACACACACACACACACACACACACACACATATATATATATATATATATATATATATATATATATATATATATATATATATATATATATATATATATATATATATATATATATATATATATATATATATATATATAACACCAGCCACCATAACCACCACACCCAAGACCCACCTATCAAGAGCCCTCTTTCCTTCCCTTCCTCCCGACTGCCGGACTGGATGATTCGAAAAGGGGACGGAAGTGTCTTTGGAAAAGTTCTTGGCGAAATAGCTCCCCTTTTACTGCCCACACCGAGGCCACTTTCCGCACGTTCGGACACGGCGCGGACACCGACATAAATGGACATTACGAGGAAGTTCTGTATCAGAGACGACCTTTGGGCATGCCGCGGGGACCTCTATATTTATCAATTGGTTTCTGGAGCTGAAGGACCGTTCTTTCTTATCTTAGAGGAAGGAAATGAAAGAAGATATTTTTCACTTCTCGTCTAGCCTTATATGTTGTTGTTGTTGTTGTTTTTTGTGTGTATTTCTAATCTATTTCCAACTAAAATTAACTAAAGGAAGATTTACTTGTTGTTAGTAACGGGGCATGATAGAGAGATAGATAGATAGATAGATTGATGAGAGAGAAGGAGACAGACAGACAGAGAGAGAGAGAGAGAGAGAGAGAGAGAGAGAGAGAGAGAGAGAGAGAGAGAGAGAGAGAGAGAGAGAGAGAGAGAGAGAGAGAGAGAGACAGACAGACAGAGAAAGAGAGAGAGAGAGAGAGACAAACAGACAGACAGAGAAAGAGAGAGATAACTATATATATATATATATATATATATATATATATATATATATATATATATATATATATATATATGGAGAGAGGGAGAGAGAGAGAGAGAGAGAGACAGAAATAGAGATAGAGAGAGAAGGAGAGAGATGAGGATAGCCGAGGGGAAAATTTCAGAATCCTCTTTCTTCGGCTTCATACAACAGACAATAAAAAAATCACACCTTAGGTAACAGACTTAACTTAGGTAATACGAAGCTATAAGAAAGACAGGCGAGAGAGAGAGAGACTTAAATAATACAGAATCTATAGATCTTCAAAATGTCCGTCCAACAGTACACCAGTACAGAAAGCAAGATAATATGATCCCACACTTGCCAAGTATCATCGTCAGAAAAAAAAAAAAAAAAAATATATATATATATATATATATATATATATATATATATATATATATATATACATGTATATATATATATTTATTTATATATATATATACTCACAAGTTAAACGCAACATTTGCATTCCACAGCCACTGCAGCAACCACAAGTACCACTAACGCACCACACACGCGGCCAAGACACTTGCGAGAGTAAACCACATTCAACAGACACGCTCCATCTGCCTCACAGATTCTGACTGGCCTGTGGTCTGACCGCCGGAGCGTCTGTGTCTTCTGATGGGTTTCCTCAATGCCGTCCGCCCTGACTAACAACGAGATGGAAATAGCAGAATGGAGAAGAGGGAGAAGGGATGGGAGAAGAAGAGGGAGAGGGAGAGGGAGAGGGAAAGAGTGAAGGAGAGGGAGAGGGAGAGAGTGAAGGAGAGGGAAAGGATGGGTTTCCTCAAAGCCATCCGCCCTGACTAACAACGAGATGGAAATAGCAGAATGGAGAAGAGGGAGAAGGGATGGGAGAAGAAGAAGGAGAGGGAGAGGGAGAGGGAAGGAGTGAAGGAGAAGGAGAGGGAAAAGGAGAGGAAGAGGGAGAGGATGGGTTTCCTCAAGGCCATCCGCTCTGACTAACAACGAGATGGAAATAGCAGAATGGAGAAGAGGGAGAAGGAAAATTGGTGGAGAGAGAAAGGAAGAAGAGGGAGAGCGAGAGCGAGAGGGAGAAGGAGAGGAAAAGGATGAAGAAGAGAAAGAGGAATGGCCGGAACGCAAGCAGAAATACCTCTATAAGAGTCACGTGCTCACCCAAGGTCATGCCGTCACGCCCAGGTCAAACGTCGCCAGGGACATTAGCGTTCCAACAGGCAGCCTTTTTAGGGCGTCGGGCGCGTGAATAGAGATAGAAGGAGAACGGAGATGAAGTGGCTGCGTGTTTATTCGGGTGATTAAGGCTCGGCAAACGAACGGGTTTGGGAGCATGTCGAGTCGAGCTTGTTTTTTTTTTCCCCACAGAAATATTATGTTTTTGTATTTGTTTTTTATCGTGCTTTTATTCTACTTTGAATAGCTTGATGTGCTGAATTCTAAGAATATTGAATTATGTTAATAATAGGGAGAAGGAGGAGAGAAGAAGAAGGAGGAGGGGGAATAATGATGATAATAATAATAAGAAGAAAAAGAAATACAAGTCGTACAGGAGAGAGAAATATTCAAAGAGCGACCCATAAAGAAGATAAAGAAAGAAGAAGAAGAAGAAAAATAAGAAGAAGAAAAAGAAAGAAGGAGAAGAAAAGAAAAAGACAGAAGAAGGAGAAGAAGAACAAATAACCAGAAGAAGAAAGGCACAGGTCGTAAAACAGAGCCAAGCATTCAAAGAGCGAGCCGCGAGTCCCCCTTATGTAATATCAATCGATCGTCTATTAAGACCCGATGTGCCCCTGGGAACTGACCATGAGAGATGCGTCACGCTGTCCTGCAGCCTGTAATGGGGGTCGGGCCTCACTCGCTGACCTTCCTTGGAGACTTCTCGAAGTTCCTTTACCTATTCTTTCTTCTGTGGTCCCCTTTGTATCTATGGTTTCCTTCTGTGGTCAATTTTTTCACTGTGGTTTCCTTTTGTGACATTTTTTTTTCTTTTCTTTTTTGAGTTCTATGGTCACTTAATGCTTCTGTGGCTGATTACTACTACTGGGACTACTTGCTTCTGTG
>BOPN01000802.1:341651-344151 GCA_017312705.2 Penaeus japonicus
ATATATATATATATATATATAAACAATTATTTTAAAAAGAAAGAAAACTTTTGAAAAGATGTATTCAGTATTCAAACAAAATTAACCAAACACCGATGTTGAATTCCGTTTGAACATCTCACCAGCATCCATTACCCTCACAGAGAGCATTCCTATTTAATTTATTAACGTGTAAATAATCCCTCCAGCCTGAAATGAGCCTGTGTTGCCAAGACCCTAAAGACAAGTCGTAAAACGATCTCGCGATATCAACGTTTAGCATGAAATTAGAATTCGTTGCATCATCATAACACGGGAGATTAAATGACAACAAAAGAGATGATGATGATTCGCACAGCCTTTAAATTTAGGGAGAAGCGTTGAAGGATTTTGTTTGTTTGTTTGTTTGTTTGTTTCTTGAAGTGTTAAAGGATTATTTATTTATTTATTTATTTATTCATTTTTAGATGTTCAAGACTTGTGGTTTGCAAGAGGTTATTCTGATAATTATGGTGATAATGAAATAGTGATGATAATGATAATGGTGATGATGATGATGAGGATAATGATAACAATACTGATAGTAATAGTGGTAACAATGCTGATAAGGATAATGATAACAATAATGGTAATGATGGAAATAATCATAATAATGATAGTAATGATGATGATACTGATGATAATGGTAATAATCATGATAATAACAATGTTAATGATGATAATGATAATAACAGCAATAATAATAACCATCGTTAAAATAATGCTAAAAACGATCTTAGAAATAATAATAACAATAATGATAATAATGTTGGTTCTGATAATGATAGTGGTAATGATGATAATGATGATGATAATAAGGTACGTAGTATATTAATGACAATATTGATAATGATGATAATAATACTGATAATAATGATAATAATAATAATAATAATGATAATGATAATAACGATGATGCTAATATTACTAATAATGATCATGATAATAACGAAAAAATAACAATATTGTTAACAATAGTAATAATAAGAATAGAAATGATAATGAAGAGAAGAGTAATAAAGATAATGACAAAAGCAAGGGTAATAATTGGCATGTGCGAAATTTTAGACTATACAAAAATAATTTATATTCGGCCCCGTGGAAGATTAAAGTATATTTTCTTCGACATTCATTCCATAATTCTCCTTAAATTATTCCTACATCTATCCATTCATTCATTCTATTATGCATTTAATCAATCAATTCTTTATCTATCTACACAGCTATCATTTTTCAATTATTTTCAATCAGGGTTTAGGATGTATTTACTCATTTACTCAGTCTGTCTACTTCTGTTGCTCTCTCTCTCTCTCTCTCTCTCTCTCTCTCTCTCTCTCTCTCTCTCTCTCTCTCTCTCTCTCTCTCTCTCTCTCTCTCTCTCTCTCTCTCTCGCTTATTTCTCGAACAAAAATACTATCAAAATACCTTATCTAATACACTTCATTCATAACATTCTTACACATCCTACAAAATACATCTCATATTTTCATTCATTTTCACTATCAGTTCATTAATTTTATTTATTTAGCCCATCACTCCAATGAACAAATATTTCCCAGTGACAGTGAACACTAGAACGCAAAGGTGTGGGAGATTTAGTGCAGAACTTGGGTTTTTTATACGTCACTGATTATGATAATAATTATAGTAATAATGATAATAACAATTTTGATAATGATAATGATAATGATGATGATAATAATTATAGTACTAATAATGATAATGATAATTTTGATAATGATATTGATAATGATGATGATAATAATGATAATGATGATAATAATAATTTCCTTAATCACTGTTCTTGTTTGGGGACTATGACGTCCGTACGGAATATATCGTTATTATCAATATCGTCATTATTTTGATAATGCTATTATTATTATCATTGTTATTATTATCCTTAATCTAGTCATTGTCAACATCAATTTTATTCTTATCATCAATCTACTCATTATCGACAACGTTGTTATCATCCTCATTAACATTATTATCATCTTCCTTGTTATAATTATAATAATCATTTACAATTACCTAATCTTATTGCTTCGTAACTGGAGAGAGAGAGAGAGAGAGAGAGAGAGAGAGAGAGAGAGAGAGAGAGAGAGAGAGAGAGAGAGAGAGAGAGAGAGAGAGAGAGAGAGAGAGAGAAGGAAAGAAAACACGATAAAGAGAGAGAGAGAGAGAGAGAGTTAGAGAGAGAGAGAGAGAAGGAAAGAAAACACGATAAAAATGCCAGCGAAGCGTGTAAAGCAACAGGTGATTTATTTTAAGAGACTATTAACATTTCCCATTAGGATAGTTAAATTCAACCTCGGGTGTTATCAAGCTTAGAATTCCCTCGTTTAAAGCGCCGCTAAAAATTAACGCCAGCTTAGTTGTGGAATATCGAGGCAAAACTACAAACAATATTCTCTTTGAAATTTTCGAAAGATTAAGGTTAGTTATTGAGCTATGGAATGTGTTTACGTGGCTGATCACG
>BOPN01000802.1:381651-384151 GCA_017312705.2 Penaeus japonicus
GACCTTAGACCTCATCCAGCAGAGAGTCTTGTTGGTCCTTAAGCTGTATGATAAGGTCAACCCTGACAAGGTATTTCACAGCAGTTCATGCATACAGTTCAATCTTTTTATAACATATTGATTAAAGACTAAAATATTGTATATATGTAAATATAAGTTGGCCTCAAAGTTTCCTTGGCAGTTTAGTACTTTGAGATGATTTTATAGATTGATGTCAATTTGATACATTGAGTTAGGGAACTAAAGTATTTAAATAGCACTTTATTGATATTGTTTTTCTTTTTCAGCTCACTGTGGATTCTCACTTCATGCAAGACCTGGGTTTAGACTCCTTGGATCATGTAGAAGTCATCATGGCCATGGAGGATGAATTTGGTAAGTGTGCTTTTGTCAATCAGAGGTCTGGTTATAAGGCTGTGCAGACAAGGGGCAGTGCCCATGTGGGTAAGCAAACAGCAGGCACAGGCAAACCATCGAAATGCCTATGCCTGATCTGATAACACTGCCAAATCTCCCACTTTTGATGTCATAGAAGTTTGCGCCTAAGAAGGGACATAGGACAAATAACTGGAAATTAGGAAACTCTCTTTTCAACGTGAAGACAAAAGAGAGGAGGAGGAAGACGAGAACCAGAGAAGGAAATAGAGTAATCTGACAATATATATATATATGCATATATTCATATTTAAAGAGAGAAAGATAGAGACAAACAGACAAATACATAAAGAGAAAAAGAGAGAACGAAAAAAGAAAAGAGGAAGAAAAATAAAAAAATAAAATAGACAAAAACGAGAAAAAACAATAAGACAAAGACAAAGAGGAGAGAGAGGAGGAGGAAGACGAGGAACCAGAGAAGGAAATAGAGTAATCTGACAGACAGTGAATTGGACTGAGGAAAATGGAGGAGAAGTGATTTGCGAATGGGAGTGGATAGATTGAATTAAGGGATTGGAGGAAGAAGAGCCCGAGGAGGTACTGGTGGTGGATAGGGGATGGAGTGAGGGATAGAAACACAATGGAGAAAGTGAGGGATAGAAAACAGGGGAGAGAGTAAGGGATAGAACACACAAGGGAGAGCGTGAGGGAAGGGAGAGGGAGAGGAGAGGGAGAGAGGAATATTTTATTCTAATGACTTACGTGATTTTGTTCCACAATCATATGCAGATGATTGCACATTTTTTTTCTAATTTGATAAGAATACGTTAAATGAAGTTGAAAGAATAAGGCAACGCGTTTAACAAGTATAACCGCCTGGGTAAAAAAATTAGCAAGTCACGTTTGTTAAAGAGAAAACTCAAATGATGCATATAGTTGAGGCTCAAAACAACTGCACACTCAGGCTCTCATCCTTGGAATTTCAAAAGCCATATGAAAGATCTCGCAAGGAAAAAACTAGGGTGTAGGATTGCAGGATTCTCTATAACTCACAGGTGCGACCATGCTTTGAATACTCTCCCCTCACTTTGATGCATTGCTTTGAATACTCTCGCCTCACTTGGATGCCTTGCTTTGAATACTCTCGCCTCACTTGGATGCCTTGCTTTGAATACTCTCGCCTCACTTGGATGTCTTGCTTTGAATACTCTCGCCTCACTTGGATGCCTTGCTTTGAATACTCTCGCCTCACTTGGATGCCTTGCTTTGAATACTCTCGCCTCATTTGGATGCCTTGCTTTGAATACTCTCGCCTCACTTGGATGTCTTGCTTTGAATACTCTCGCCTCACTTGGATGCCTTGCTTTGAATACTCTCGCCTCACTTGGATGCCTTGCTTTGAATACTCTCGCCTCATTTGGATGCCTTGCTTTGAATACTCTCCCCTCACTTGGATACATTGCTTTGAATACTCTCCCCTCACTTGGATACATTGCTTTGAATACTCTCCCCTCACTTGGATACATTGCTTTGAATACTCTCCCCTCACTTGGATACATTGCTTTGAATACCCTACTTGGATACATTGCTTTGGTCTCTCCCCTCACTTGGATACATTGCTTTGAATACTCTCCCCTCACTTGGATACATTGCTTTGAATACTCTCCCCTCACTTGGATACATTGCTTTGAATACTCTCCCCTCACTTGGATACATTGCTTTGAATACTCTCCCCTCACTTGGATACATTGCTTTGAATACTCTCCCCTCACTTGCACACATTGCTTTGAATACTCTCCCCTCACTTGGATACATTGCTTTGAATACTCTCCCCTCACTTGGATACATTGCTTTGAATACTCTCCCCTCACTTGGATACATTGCTTTGAATACTCTCCCCTCACTTGGATACATTGCTTTGAATACTCTCCCCTCACTTGAATGGCGTGTCCCCCGTCTTATCTACAACTTCTGGACAAGGTAAATCACCGTGCTAGTCGATTAATAAACAACTGAAAATATCCTAACCCATCCTTCAGCACCGTTACAACACAAGAGAAATGAAGCTGGCCTCACAGTACTCTGGAGACAACCTATGGCTACGGCCGCTGCTAAAGTGATAACA
>BOPN01000802.1:399151-402177 GCA_017312705.2 Penaeus japonicus
CAGCCCTCCTCTCCACAAGGTGCCTCCGCATGGGGCACAGAATCTAGGGAAGATGTTTCAGTCTCCAGGCAGGCACAGTGAGAGGCTGGAGATACAAATCTCTGGGATGCTGTGTAGGGAGAGGATGAGGAGCGCGTAGGAGGAGTAAGGCTCTTGAGATGGAAGAATCTGAAGAGTTCAAGATGCTTTGTTGAGATTACAAATACGGATGGAGGGGCGCAGAGAGGAACGGGAAAGAGAGAGAGAGGATGAAAAGCGTGGAGGAGTGAGAAAGTGGTATGAAAAAAAGGAAATGGAAACGAACAGATGACAGGAAAAAAAGAACAAGCGGAAGAGAAAAAGAAGGAAAGGGAGGGAAACTAAAGAAAATACAAGGAAAACCATACGTAAAAAAACAACAACAACTGAATTCAGCAAAGGAAAACAATATAAAAATGTTTAACAAAAAGGATGAAGCAATCTAGAGCGAAAAGGGTTATGGTATGAAGTAAGTCACAGAAATACTGGAAGAGCGAATAAAAAAAAAAAGATTAAAGGAAAAAAAAAGAGGAAAGAATGAAAGAGGCAGAGAAGAAGAGGCTGTAGAGAGGAAAACTGAGAATTGGAAAGGAAAGCAAAACGGAAAAAAAGGATTATAATGATTCTAAAATAAAAATTATAAAGAAGAAGAGAAAAAAAATATAAAAGGGGAAGCAAAAAGTAAGATAAAGAAGTGATGATTTAAGATAAACGGTGATAAATAAGATCAATATAAAACGAGACAAAGGAATGAAAAAGAAGAAAGAGATAAGGAAGAGAATAGGAGAGAAGGGGGGGAGGAGGAAGAAAGAAAAAGGGGGAAGCAAACGGGGCATAGGAATGAAAGAGAAGTAAGAGATGAGAAAGAGAGAGAAATCGGGTAGGAAGTGAGGAAAGGAAAGAGAGAGGGGGGGGGGGGAGGGGAGAGAGAGACGGTAGCAAAGACTGAGAGGAGGGAGAGAGAGATAAGAATGAGGGAGAAAAGATGAGACAGAAACGAGGTAGCGAGAGAAATAGAATAGACAGGAAAAGAGAGACTGGGGGGGAAAAATGTAAAGAAAAGAGAAAGGAAAAGAGAATAAAAGAAAAAAAAGAGAAATGGCTAAAGGAAAAGGAAGAGACGCAGGAAAATACGATAATGATTGAAAATGAAAAAGAAGGAAAAAAACACACGATAATGAATAGAAAAAAAAGGAAAAAATAAATCTAAAACAAAGAAAAAAACAAGAGAAAAGGGATAAAGCACGAAAATGAATGAAAATAAAAAAGGGCAAGGAAAGGGGTAAAAGCACGAAAAAGAATGAAAACAAAAGAAAACAATGAAAAAACATAAAAGGAATAAATAAGAAAAGAAACTACAGACTAATAAGACGAACAGGAGAGAGAAGAGAGGAGAAAAAGAATAGAACAAAAGAATATGATCAGAAAAAAAAAAAAAAACATATGAGAACAGACAAAGGAACAAAGGAACGAGGAAAAGATTTCTTTGAAGAAGCGAAAAATAGGATAGATAGGAAGAAGAAAGAGAGAGAAAGAAAAAAATACGATGAAGATAAGATAAGATGGGGAAGAACACGAGAGACAAAAAAAGAAAAATAGAAATAGAAGGGAAGAGGATAAAAAAAAAAGCAGGAGTCTCTCTGAATCAGCGAGATAGGAAAATAGGATGATTCAAAGAAATAGAAATAAGGAGAAGAATAGGAAGAAACAAGAGAGAGAAATGAAGAAAAAAAATGTAAACGAGAAAGAGAAATAAAGAAAAGGAAGTAAACGAGAGAGATAAATGAAGAAAAGGAAGTAAACGAGAGACAGAAATGAAGGAAAGGAAGTAAACGAGAGACAGAAATGAAGGAAAGGAAGTAAACGAGAGACAGAAATGAAGGAAAGGAAGTAAACGAGAGACAGAAATGAAAAAAAGGAAGTAAACGAGAGACGGAAATGAAGAAAAGGAAGTAAACGAGAGACAGAAATGAAAAAAAGGAAGTAAACGAGAGACGGAAATGAAGAAAAGGAAGTAAACGAGAGACAGAAATGAAGCAAAGGAAGTAAACGGGAAACAGAAATGAAGAAAAGGAAATGAACGAGAGAGAAATAAAAAAAGGAAGTAAACGAGAGAAGAAATGAAGAAAAGGAAGTAAACGAGAGACAGAAATGAAGAAAAGGAAGTAAACGAGAGACAGAAATGAAGAAAAGGAAGTAAACGAGAGACAGAAATGAAGAAAAGGATGTAAACGAGAGACAAAGGAAGTAAACAAGAAACAGAAATGAAGAAAAGAAAATGAACGAGAGAGAAATGAAAAAAGGAAGTAAACGAGAGAGAGAAATAAAAGAAAGGGAAGATAACAAAGGAAGAAAAAGAAAAAGAAATAAAGAAGGCAATATAAGAATTAATAAGGAGTCTTTCTGAATCAGCGAGAGAGAGGATAAAGAGGAGAGATAGAATAAAAAAAATAAAAAAAAGAAAGGAGAAGGATACGAGACACGAAAGAAGAAATAGAAGAAGGAAGCAATAATAAAAAAAAATAGTCTCTCTATGAAGCCACGAGAGATAGGATAGAGAGAAGAGGTAGGGTGCATAGGATAGACGAAGAAAAAGAAAAAAAAAGAAGACATGAAGAGAAAGAAGAAGAAGAAGAAGAGACAATAGGACCAAGAAAGGAAGGAACACGAAGGAGTCTCTCTTTCTGAAGCCGTGAGAGATAGGATAGAGAGACGAAGAAAAAGAAAAAGAAGGAGACAAGAAGAGAAAGAAAAAGAAAAAGAAGAAGAAGAAGAAGAGACAATAGGACCAAGAAAGGAAGGAACACGAAGGAGTCTCTCTTTCTGAAGCCGTGAGAGATAGGATCTCCAAATGATTGTGTTGTGGGATGAATTTTCCGTTTTCCGCCGATATGACTCTGTCAGAAGACCCAAAGACGCTGTAATTTTGTGCGTGAGATTGGATACGTATTTTTCCCCTCTTCCATTTTTCCCCCTTTCCCCTCCCCCCCTCCACCTTTTTTTTTTTT
>BOPN01000803.1:10000-17500 GCA_017312705.2 Penaeus japonicus
AGAGATGGATCTAAATGGACTCCGATGGAATATGGGACCCCCTCATGATGACCTCTAGGGTTCAAGAGGTCATGAGCACACTACACAGAAAAGCCACTCTCTTGCATATAGTTATTAGGGTTGTTTCTGTGGTTGTCTTCCTGAACTTGGAGTTCCCTCAGTTGTGAAGCCCTCTCACCTGACCCTAACAAGGAGGGGAATCAGAGGCAAACTATCGCCTGGAGACGTTCCAGGGTCGCCAACCACATCGCTAGCCACTTGAAAATGGTACATTTTAGGGTTGGGTTTCTTGTCTAGCTCTATTTAATTCCCTGATAATCATTTTCTTTGACTTCTTACTCCCAGACAGGTGCAAGAACATGTTCCATTTAGATGATCAGACTACATAAACAAAACTAGTTGAAATTTGAGATTTTTTCTTTCGTTACGGTCAACGGTTAGATGTAGCGGAAAATGCTAAGATACATCACAGCAAGTTCAGATTGGAATTCCATCAATTTAAGGCAGAGCATTCAGATAATGAATGAATATGAGGGAGAGCAAAGGGAGAGAAAGAAAGAATGAATGAATGAATTAAGAGAAAAAGACTGACACAAAAGAATAAGAGAGAAGATTGCGTAAGGCTTCTTTAGTGAGTAACTAAGGACGAGAGTGCTTTTTTCTGACATCAAGGCTTCTCACGCTCCTCTCGAAATTCGATATTTCTATAATGCAGCAGTGCGAGGAGCTGGCTCTTCATGGGTAGTGGTATTTTGACATATATGAAGCCTAATCTAATCTATCTCAATCTAACCTAACATGTCCTATCTTACCTAAAACTATTCTAACCTAACTCAATCTAATTACTTTAACCTAACCTAACCAAACCTACCTTAAGCTAAACTAACTTATCTTACTGATTCTAACCTAGCCATACTTACCTCAAGATAAGCACATCTAACTTTTTACAGGGCAGTTAATCTACCAAAGCTATCTATCATAAAATAACCTGAGCTATCTTTGGTAACGACAACAACGCCATAACATCAAGATAAGCTTCCGGTCAGCACCAATCCCAAGTCCCACCGCAGTGCGAGTGTCACCACAACAGACGTTACCGTACATAGCTGGCCCGCAATGGTCACGGCAATGATATAGGTCTTCTGGAAAGTCCTCGAATACTGCATCTACTGATTTTTGCTGCCACTGGTTTTCCATTCTCAAAGTTATTAATAAACTTCTAGAGGGAGCGAGGCGGCGATGCTATCACCGGGACCGGACACTCAAAACAAGCCGTCGGTTGTACCCGCTTTACATCACTGTACCTTACGAACTCCTCACCGTAAAAAAAACTGTACTCGTACTTTTATGCAATATGATTAGTACATCGCATGGCTTATGTTTACATCGTAAGTTAAGTTACCGAATCGCCTCGAGAGGGAAGTCAAATGTAATAACTAATTAGATTCCATGGGTATTCAGAGGATGGTGAGAAAGAGAGAGAAAGAGATAGATAGATAGATAGATAGATAGATAGATAGATAGATAGATAGAGAGAGAGAGAGAGAGAGAGAGAGAGAGAGAGAGAGAGAGAAATAAACAATTAATTGTCTATGATTACAAAAATAATACCCCTTTAATATAGCATAAAATTAATGCATCGATGATCATACCTACACACACACACATACACATCACACACACACACACACACACACACAAACGAACACACCCACTCATTCTTTCTTACCCACATTTAAATATGAAAGACTGTAGGGATTATCACCCAAAACCTGATGTCTTAAATGGAAAATCATATGCTACCATATTTACTTCGTCCAGGAAAACACAATTACCGAGATACTTATCGTATCGTGGCCTTAAACATTCACATCTAGTAAATATATGATACTGTATCGAGTGTTTATTTCATGTGAATTGAATCTAAAGGTCTCTATCCTTCATTTCACGTCTAGAAGTTGTCGTGCATTATCCTCTATCTTCATAGGATTAATGATAACAAATTATCCACTGCCGTTTTTTTTTTTTTTTTTTTTTTTTATCGATAACTCCTTTATATCGAGTTTTTGGTGAAAAATCGAGAAATTTTAATGTGCACAGATGCGAAATGAATTAATCAAACGCCTGATACTGGTCCAGCCAAACGTTTTAAAGAGATATCTCGCCCGTACACCTCGGACCAATTCCGATATATTTCCGGGTTGCTT
This sequence comes from Penaeus japonicus, assembly GCA_017312705.2. Lineage (NCBI taxonomy): Eukaryota > Metazoa > Arthropoda > Malacostraca > Decapoda > Penaeidae > Penaeus > Penaeus japonicus. Next base: position 12,208 of record BOPN01000803.1, read on the forward strand.
CTGGTACGAAAACTCGGGAGGTCTTATAGGTTACGAGCTGATGTGACGTCACGCGAGAACGGTAGAAACGTTTCGAGTCTTGAGTTCGCCGTTCGATTTACGGGATGCGTGGCCTGACTACGCGGGTTTAAGATATCGTAAATTGCGCTTACCGAACACGCTTCTTCTTCTCCTAACCTAGCCAAACTATCCTAACCTATCCCATTCTTTGCCAACATAACCGAACAATATACCTATCATAGAAATAGCTTGTCCTGTTCTTAGCTTTAAATAACGTAGCGATCGTATGTCAACAAAAACTACAATATATGCCTTTTCGTTAGCCACTTAATTTTCATTATTTTTTTCAAGAATACTTTCCACAGTTAACCTTCACGGAGCCTAACAAAAAGGAAATCTCACTCGATTGTCGTTCTAATTCAAGAAGCAATTTAGTGTGACCAACTGCGATCCCTCATGCAACATTCCGTAAACCTGCACCACCAAAATGTCGCTTCACTCTAGCCATGAGGGTGCTGGTCATGCTACCCTCATTTGGAGAAGGATTTATTTGTTTATATATTGAGAAATCATAGTTCTTTTTTCTGCCAGTTTATTCATTCATGTAATTTCTTCTTCCTGAATGCTTGTTCTTCTTTATGTTTATCGTCCCTTCATAAGATATAAGATAATGGAAGTGCAATATCGATATAGTAGAATATAACGCTTTAGGTTTATATTTGCACATAAATTTGGTTTTCCAGGGTAAAGCAAAAACAGATCAGTTCTCTTGTCAAGTGACCTTATGGAGTCTGTCAACACTTTTTTCTTGTTTTCTGACCTTATGGGAGTGTCAGTTAAGCCCCCTTTCCTTGGTCGTGTGCAAAGGCAGTGTTTATGTGTGTATTGATATAGATGCGTGTGTGTGGCGTTATTTCAACGATGATATTGATGATGATGGTGGTAATAACTGTAACGTTAAAGGTAATACTGATAGCGATAATCATGTTGATAATAATAACGTTAATAGTGACAGTTATTATTCTAATTTCTTGTTAATAATAAAGGGAATGATAATGCTAACGGCATTAATAATGATAATAAACACATCAATGAATGCAGTAATGATGCTAACTGTTATTACTATAATTATTATCATTATCCGCCATCTTCATTTTTTTGTTTATAACACCTCGAAAGAAGAGAGCAGCACTGAAGAAAAATATACTGAATTTAGCAACCTAATATCAAAGTATTACGAGAACAATATCCTGTGATTTGAGCATTCAGATGTGTTATATTATCCATGAATCGGTGCATGGTAATTCCACGCTTACATTTTTATGGCAAAGTCTTGCAGGTTTGTGGGATACATCAAGCCGAAGTTAATCCATGTTGGATTATTCATTTACCTCAAGAGCAAGCGTTCTTGCTTACATCCGTCCCGCCTGCAACACCTAGGTATCCGGTGCCACAAGAACGCACGACGTCACTGCAGGAGGTGCTGTACTCTCGCAGATGATACAGCGTTTTCCTGAACTTGAATCCGCTGTATGTGACTCAACGTGGGTGAATGTAATGTAAACGCCAAAGTGGTGAAACGTGCACTTGGTGGTGATGCAATGTACACTTGGCAATGTGTACATGGATGTGTAGCAACGTTTCTTATGGAGGTCACTGTTGGAGTCACATCACGATTAACTGCTGAGAAAAGAACTCGAGACTCATTACTCCCATCGTCTATAGCCTGCCTGTCTGTGTGTCTGAGGCCCCCTCGCAACTTGTGACTAGGTGACAGTCAAGATGCGTGTGCGGTATTTGTTGGGGTAGTGTTAAGTACTGTTTGTGTGTTTATTCTGTCTAAATGTTTCGGTTGTTCGTGGGGTGGTGTCCGTTAGTCACTACATGATAATGCAGTGACTGACTAAAATGTTGTGCCTGAGTATGGATACGTGTAAATATTGTCTTCAGTTTTGCGTGAAAGGCGAGTTGTGAAGGAAAGTGCCATGACTAAAAATCAAGAGACTGTTACTTTTCACTATAAGATATGTTGTTATTACACTGAAAAATCTTCTTGAGACGAAGAAAAAAGTCAGACATAAAACGAGAAGAAGCAGAAAGAAAACAAGAACCAGGAATAGAAAAAAATGGTGATGATGATGAAGGCAGAGAAAATAAAAAGGCGGTTCTTTGTAATCATGTCAGCATCCTCGGTTCTCAGAATGACACGCACAACCTGGCACAAGACCCGTGTCAGAAGCGTTGTGACATCCCTAGGACTCTAGAACGAGCTCAATGTCACACTCCCGCAAAAACTAGTTCTAGATGACCTAAACCAACCAACTGACGACCGCGGTCCCGTCTAACACACTCACATGCTACTTTCCACACACATGGACTACATCAGTGCGATACTCTATCTACATCTACTTCTGTCCTTAACCAGTTGTCTCGTAAAGCTACTCCAGGGTCTGGGAACTGGTTGCCCCGCTCGGATAAGCCGCACTTACTCAGGGCTCAGGAGCCATATCAAAGGGCTTCTCTCTGGACTTGGCTCATTCCTCATGTGCTTACAGAGAGCTGGCAGGTGAAGCGGCAGGGGCAGTGTAGGCCTGGCAGTGTCGGGCTGACAGGGGAGGCGACATGGGTAGCGATCGAATGACAGTGAGAAGCGAGGGGGGTAATGTAGAGCAAACAGGGTGGAGTGACAGGGCCAGTGTACGACTGACACTGAAGCGACAGAATGCAGTATCAGGCTGATAGGGTGAGGCGGCAGCGTTAGTGCAGAATTGACAAAGTGAAGCGGCAAGGGTAGTGTAGGAGTGACAGCTTGAAGCGTCATGAGGCAATGTAGGGCTAAAAGAAGCGGCAGGGCAGTGTCGGCAGGGTAGGGATAGGGGGAAGGGCCAGCTCGGTTCGTTTTATCGTTGTCTTTGGGAGAGGTTATTCATGGCTCGGGTGTATAGGATGCTCAAGAGCGAAGCGTCGCTAGGAAGGCTCTGACGTGGCTTGTCATTCATTGTTTATCATCTCATTTCACGTCATTCTTATCAGTCTCATTCTTATCACCGCTTGCTGCAGTAACGATGCGGATTTTACCAGCTCGATCCACATGTAAGAAAGATAAAACACACATTGTATTTCATACAAGTGACATATGCAAAAAAGATACACGATACCTAATCAGTTTAATAAAAATCATTATAGATCCTAGCTTTCTCGTTTCAATTAGAAGAAAAAAAACTGTCCTTGAGACAAAAGTGAGAACTCCTAAAACGTAAAATTCCCCATAAGAATGTTGAACAAGCTGATCACGACGGCCTTGTAGTCTGCGAGGGTACTTGTCTTCTAAACACCTTTTTCCTTTCCTAAATATATTCTCGTCTTTTTTTTCGCTCGTTTCCTTAGCACACTTTTATTTTCGTTCTCGTACTCCTGCCTCTCTGACACGTGTGGCAGATCACGTGGTTTAGCGTCTAAGATTTTCTCTTAAGTGCCGAAGTGGCGTGCTTGGCTTGGTTCCCTAATTGGGTACTTGTGTGGATTTTCAATGAATGATGACTTGTGCCTCCGGTCCACGAACAGTGGAGCCAGATATTAAGGAGCTTCACCGTCATTAGAGAGAAGGACAAGGAAAAATAAATGAAGAGAGATAGATAGATAGATAGATAGATAGATAGATAGATAGATAGATAGATAGATAGATAGATAGATAGATAGATAGATAGATAGAGAGAGAGAGAGAGAGAGAGAGAGAGAGAGAGAGAGAGAGAGAGAGAAAGATAGAGAAGGAGAGAGAGATAGAGATAGATAGATAGATAGATAGATAGATAGCGAGAGAGAAAGAGAGAGAGAGAGAGCGATACAGACAAAATGAGAAACAAGTGGATAGATAGATATATACTCATATAGATAGATAGACATACAGGTATAGCAGGAGAAAGATACAGAAAACACATAAAATTGGAGACAGATGGACAAAAAACACATCAATTTCCAGATTTACAAGAATTCGTTAAACAACCTCCAGAATTTCCCCAATCATGCCATTGTGCGCTCTCTCTCCCTCCCTCCCTCCCTCCCTCTCTCTCTCTCTCTCTCATTCTCTCTCCCTCCCTCCCCCCCTCCTCCTCTCTCTCTCTCTCTCTCTCTCTCTCTCTCTCTCTCTCTTTCTCTCTCTTTCTCTCTCTCTCTCTCTCTCCCTCCCCCCCTCTCTCTCTCCCTCTCTCCCTCTCTCCCTCCCTCCCTCCCTCCCTCCCTCCTCCCCCCTCTCTCTCTCTTTCTCACTTCCTCATCCACCCGTTTAGGGCTCATAAGGTCACTACCGGACCTTAAAAAAAGCGGCAAGTAAAGTACCCGAAATTGAGAGCAGAAGAGAGCCAGACGGGTGTCCTCGAGCGGGTGTTAACTGTACCTGCGTGTGAGGAGAGATTGGTGAGCGGGTGGGGAGGGGAGGGGAGGGGGGGGGGGTGTTGAGGGGGGTATGGGAGAACGGGAGGGGAGGAAGGGGGAGGAAGGGGAGGTGGGGAAGAAGGGAGGGGGAGATGGGAGGAAGGGTTGTTATGATAGGGGGAGAGGGTAGGAAGCGAGGGGAAAGTGTAGAAGGGGAGAAGGGGACCTGGGGTAGGGAAGGATGGTTAGTTGAGGTAAAGGGAGGCGGGAGGTGAAGAAAGGGGGGGATGGTGAAGTAAAGAGAGGGGAGCGATGGGAGGTGGGGAAGAAGAAGGGGAGGAAGGGATATAAAGAAAAGCAAAGGAAGTAATGAAGGGAGGCGTAGGTGAAGAAAGGTGGGGGGAGGAGGTGAGGTGAAGTACGGGGAGAGAAGGTGAGGTAGAGGGGGGGGGGGGGAGGGAAGAAGTAAGACATGGGATTGGCCAACCTTTTTCCTTTTTCCCATCTCCTCCGCTACTCCCTCCGTCTTGCTCTCTTGACTCCCCTCTGCTCCTCCTCCCTTCCTCCCTAGCCTTCCTAGACCCCTCCCCTCCCCCTCCCCTCCTCCTCCCCCTTGTCCTCCTCTCCTCCTCTCTCTCCTATATTGGAAGTTTCCTTTCTTGCTGGAAGAAAGGGCTGAGGGGAGCGGGGATACGAAAGAAAAAAGAAGGAGAAGAGAATTTAGGATATCAGAAAGGACATTCTTAGATAAGAAAAGGGTTGGGGATAAGGGGAAGAAAAGGAGAGAAGAGAAGAAAGAAAGAAAAATAAGAAAGAAATGGTACTCGTGACAGGTAGAAAGAAGGTGAAATTTCAGATATAGAGCAAATGCGTGTTTGGAACGGGACTCAACTCGTCACTTTTATAAGGATCTCTCGAAAAA
>BOPN01000803.1:32500-34903 GCA_017312705.2 Penaeus japonicus
GTCTCTCTTTCCTAGATCCTACATCCCCACCCCCTCGACCTGCTTCCGCCATTTCCCCCTCCTCACTCATTCTTCCTTTCCCATCCCTTCACCTATATCTCCCTCCTTTCCTTTCCTCGATTTCTACCTCCTCACCCCTTTCCCCATTCCTTCTCCTCATACTTTCCCTCATTTCTTTCTCCTCACTCATTCTTCTTTCTTCAACTTTCCCCTGATTCCTGCCTCCGCATCCCTCAATCTTTCTCCCATTTCTTTTCCCTATTCCCTTCCCCCAAGTTCCATATCCCCCATCCTTCTCCTCCTTTCCCTTTCCTCTTCTTGTTTTCGCCTTCCTCCTCCTCCCTATTCCTTCCCCTTTCCTCTACCCCCTACCCCCTTCTCCCGACCCTTTCCTCCTACTCCCTTCCCCTTCCCCTTCACCTTCTCCCCCTCTCCCTACCCCTTTCCCCTCCCACTACCTTTACCCCCTTCACCCTACCCCCTTCCACACTCCCACCAGGACCCCCCCCCCTCTAAATCACGCATTCTTGTTTGAAGGAGATATATTCATTTCACTGTCGTGTCCCCTCCGTGTTATCCTTTTCCTGAAGAACTGGTGATATTCTTAATAAAAAGTCTCATTCTACCGGTTTTTTTCTGTCCATGAAATGTATTCAATGGGATGGTCGCTTTAGTAATGATGATAATGATATCGATCAAAGCAATGGGAATAATGATAATGATATTGATGACAATACTGATATGAATGACCGCCTTAATAATGAAGATAATGATTGCACAGTGGTGATTCAGATAAAAAATATAATGACGCAAATAACAATAAATAAATCATTAATAATGCTATTTGATATATTTCTAATACTGCCAACAACAACAAAGGTAATACCAATTATCATAAGGACAATCATGAAAATAGTCATAGAACGGTAATGATATCAATGGTAACAATAAATAATAAAGATGGTAAGGATAATAACAACAAAACAAGGATAATACCTATGAAAAAGATAAGAATGGTGGTGATTGCAATGATGATGCTAATGACGTTGATAATGGTAATAATCATGAAATAATGATGAAGATGAGACATGATATCAATAACAGAAACATCATAATAACCCAGGGATCCAGTGTGTATTTTGCTCCTTTCTCTTCTTTAACACTTTCTTCCCCCGCACTTGCTTTATGGCTCAAGGATCTTTTCTTCCGTTCTCCGCCCTCGCTTCCCTCCTCCTCCTTCCCCTTCGCCGTCACCACTTGATGCAAGACTTTCACTTTCCCCTTGCTTCTGACAGGCTTCCCCTTGGCTCGCTGGGTTCTCTTATGAGCCCAGGCACACACACACACACACACACAAACGCACAAACACAAACACACACTCACACAAACGCACAAACACAAACACACACACACACAAACGCACACACACAAACACACACACACACAAACGCACACACAAAAACACACACACACACAAACGCACAAACACAAACACACACAGATACAAATACACGCACACAAACACACACACACACACACAAACGCACACACACAAAAACACACACACACACAAACGCACACACACAACACACACACACACACACAAACGCACACACACAAACACACACATATACACACAAACGCACACACACAAACACACATACACACGCAAACACACACACACACACACACACACACACACACACACACACACACACACACACACACACACACACACACACACACACACACGCTCTCTCTCTCTCTCTCTCTCTCTCTCTCTCTCTCTCTCTCTCTCTCTCTCTCTCTCTCTCTCTCTCTCTCTCTCTCTCTCTCTCTCTCTCTCTCCCTCTCTCTATCACACACATACACACAAACACACATACAAACACACATATACACACTAACATACTCAAACAAAGTCACACATACACACACACATTTACACACTTATCCCTTAAGGACACAAAAACACACACACAAACACACAACCAAAATCTTTCCCTTGACGCGCGCACACATCAACTCGCATGCAATCCACACAAACATCATGCAAGATCCACAACACGTGACCCCCCCTTTTTCTCCGTCTCCCCTCTCCCCTCCTCCCTTCTCCCTTCTCCCTTTCCTCCCTCCTCCCTCTTCCCTCTCCCCTCTCCCTTCCTCCGTCTCTCCTCCCCCCTCCTCCGTCTTCCCTCTCCCTTCCTCCCTCCTCTGTCTTCCCTCTCCCCTCTCCCTCCGTCTCCCCTCTCCCCTCCTCCGTCTTCCCTCTCCCCTCTTCCTTCCTCTCCCCTCTTCCTTCCTCTCTCCTCCCCCCTTTTCCCCTCTCTTCTCCCTCTCCCCTCTCCCTCCGTTACCACTACCCCTTCGATCCCCCCACCTCTCCCCTCACCCCTCCTTTCA
>BOPN01000803.1:101547-106547 GCA_017312705.2 Penaeus japonicus
TCTCTCTCTCTCTCTCTCTCTCTCTCTCTCTCTCTCTCTCTCTCTCTCTCTCTCTCTCTCTCTCTCTCTCTCTCTTTCTCTCTCTCTCTGTCTCTCTTTATCTATCTATCTCTTTCAAACATCAGTGTCAGTTTTCCTGAACTTTGTCGGTAATAAGTTATATGAAAATGTATATATCAGGTGTTGTAATCATGTTACGTTGGAAAAATTTATTAAAATCAGAATTAGAAAAATCTTTCCTCAGGTTTCACGCCAATATCCATAAAGGTTTTCGAATTGTGCTCCAGGTGTGATATTTCCCTTTCATTATAATTCAATGATTTAGTGCTAAATACATATATATATAAATAGATTGATAGATAGATAGATAAATAGATGGATGAATGGATGGATGGATGGATGGGTGGATAGATGGATAGATAGATAGATGGATGGATAGATAGATAGATGGATGGATAGATAGATAGATAGATGGATGGATAAATAGATAGATAGATAGATGGATGGATAGATAGATAGATAGATAAATAGATGGATGAATGGATAGATAGATAGATGGATGGATAGATAGAGAGACAGATGGATAGATAGATAGATAGATAGATAGATGAATAGATAGATAGATAGATGAATAGATAGATAGATAGATATAGATATATACATATATGATATATATATGCACACACACACACACACATATATATCTTAACCACACTAGAATAAAACAAAGTGAAATCATAATTCAGTTCCTTTGTAACACTTTTGCACTTTGAAATTCCGACTTTCATTAATAACACATTCGTTTTCGTAAAGTGATGGAAAAACCATTCATGATTATGAGATAAACTGCATAAGTGGATAGATCTGTACATCGTGTATATAAAGAAAATAATAATAATAAAAATAAAAACATAAACAAACATATGCCTATTATAAGTTTCATATATATTTTTCAAGGCATCTAGAAATACCAAACATTGGGTAGTGGCATTTAAGTGAGTATTTTTACCCTGGTTATTCACCTCTATTAATCATTCTTATCTTTTAGTAGATATCAGTATTAATTCACTTAGACACCAGGAGTGGAAACATATTTTTTTATGTTGTATTGCTATTTTTGTTTATTCAGCTTGAAAAAGTTACGAATGCTCGACGTAGCAAATGCCAATAATCTTTTATTTTTTATACTATTTTTTGTCTCCCTGTATCTGTCTTTCTCTCTGTCTCTATCTATCTATCCATCTATCTATCTATCTTTGTCTGTCTGTCTCTGCTTCTCTCTCTCTCTCTCTCTCTATCTATCTATCTATTTTTCTTTCTTTCTTTCTCCTTCTTTCTCTTTTTCTTTCTCTTTCTCTCTTACTCCCTTTTTCTCTTTCTCGTTTTCTTTCTTTTTCTCTTTCTCTCTCTCTCATTCTCTCTTATTTTCTTTCTCTTTCTCTCCCTCTCGCTCTTTCTCCTACTCATTCTCTCTCTGTTTTTCTTTCTCTCTCTTTTTCTATTTTTTTCTGTCTCTCTCTTTCTCTCTCTCTTATTCTCTCTCTCTCTCTCTCTCTCTCTCTCTCTCTCTCTCTCTCTCTCTCTCTCTCTCTCTCTCTCTCTCTTATTCTCTTTCTCTCTCAATTTTTCCTTCTCCTTCTCTCTCTTATTCTCTCTCTCTCTCTCTCTCTCTCTCTCTCTCTCTCGCTCGCTCTCTCTCTCTCTCTCTCTCTCTCTCTCTCTCTCTCTCTCTCTCTCTCTCTCTCTCTCTCTCTCTCTCTCTCTCTCTCTCTCTCTCTCTCTCTCTCTCTCTCTCTCTCTCTCTCTCTCTCTCTCTCTCTCTCTCTACTACTCTCTCCATCTCTCTATCTTCCTAGTTTCCTTACTCTTCCTCCGTTTCTCCTTCCCTCTCTCCCATTCCCCGAGGGTAAGACATCCACTAACGACTAAAAATAATCCTCAATATTTTTATCCCAATTCGCTCCTTCGGGAGAGTGTGAGACAAACTTTACGATACAATAATTTTTCTGTTTCGAAATTCCCTCGTTATTTTCTATGCTTGTGGAACATTCAAAAGCGAATTTACCCAACTATGCATCATTGCTTTATAATGCACGTTATTTCTTTGCCGATTTCTGTCCTGTTTTGAAAATCTGTTGTTGAAGATTTAGGTGTGTTTTGTGTTCGTGTTTTCGTTCTTGTTTTTTTCTGTTTTCTTTATTTGTTGTTGTTGTTGTTGTTGTTTTTGTCGTTTGTTAGCCTTTTTTAGTTTAGATCTTTATTTACCACCCTGGCTAACTGCACAGGCATGGACAAGCTTTGATTCATTGAAGTAGAGTCATGACATTGTTGCTAATATTGTATTACCAATTAAGGTAATAACATAATTATATTCTATAGTATATCAACTGTGAATAGACATTTGATAAATGTTGTAATAGGGTATCATATACCAAATTTCTTGTATATAATGGTGTTTGTTTACCGTAGATTTTTTTCTTCGAAGAACCGATTCCAATGTGTTCATATATGGAGCTAAATGTGTGTTTGTGTGTGTGTGTTAATACATATATAGAGAGATGTAAGTAGACGAATAGACATGTCTCTTTATTTACATACATGTACACATGTGCCAACACACGCACACACACACTTACGCTTACACACACACATACACAAAAAAAAAAAAAAAAAAAAAAAAAAAAAAAGCGAGGGAGAGAGAAAGATAGAAAGTGAGAGGGAGAGAAAGGAAAGAAGAAAGAAAGAAGAAAGAAGAAGAAGAAGAAGAAGAAGAAAGAAGAGAGAGAGAGAGAGAGAGAGAGAGAGAGAGAGAGAGAGAGAGAGAGAGAGAGAGAGAGAGAGAGAGAGAGAGAGAGAGAGAGAGAGAGAGAGAGAGGGAGAGAGAGAGAGAGAGAGAGAGAGAGAATAATTACTAGTAGATATCGCTGCCTGAATTTCACCCAGACAGATGCTGACACTCACAAGAACAGATCAGAGCGTCCTGCACTTTCCAGCTGTGATTCCCATGTTAGACATTAACCCTCCCCCCTCCCCCTCTCCCTCTCCCTCTCCCTCCCTCTCCCCCTCCCCTTCTCCCTCTCCCTCTCATCCCTCTCCCTCCCCCTCCCCCTCTCCCTCTCCCTCTCCCTCTCCCTCTCCCTCTCCCTCCCCCTCTCCCTCTCCCTCTCCCTCTCCCTCTCCCTCTCCCTCTCCCTCTCCCCTCTCCCTCTCCCTCTCCCTCTCCCTCTCCCTCTCCCTCTCCCTCTCCCTCTCCCTCTCCCTCTCCTCTCCCTCTCCCTCTCCCTCTCCCTCTCTCTCCCTCTCCCTCTCCCTCTCCCTCTCCCTCTCCCTCTCCCTCTCCCTCTCCCTCTCCTCTCCTCCCCCTCCCCCTCCCCCTCCCCCTCTCCCTCCCCTCCCCCTCTCCCTCCCCCTCCCCTCCCCCTCCCCCTCCCCCCTCCCTCTCCCTCACCCTCACCCTCACCCTCACCCTCACCCTCACCCTCACCCTCACCCTTACCCTCACCCTCACCCTCACCCTCACCCTCACCCTCACCCTCACCCTCTCATCCCTATCGCTCCACAGGTCACAGGAACCTGACCTGTACCGCGTCCTCTCCTCCTCTTCTTGTAGGAAACGCAGGCACTTAAGTGTCAGCCAACCTCGGTACATCAGAAGATAGCTGGCTACGTAGACCTTATATCTCTTTACATTTCTCTACGCCCTCGACAAAGACCACCCAGGATGTAGACTCGATGCAAGGAGCAGCTAAGACACCAGGGTTAACTGAGGTAGTCCGTGGTAAGTATTTCGGGCCTTGTAGGAGACACGAAAGAGCCTAGAAAAGGTTAGTAGGTTTAGGTCGAGGGGTGGGATAGGGGAGGGGTGGGGTGGGATAGGGGAGGGGTGGGGTGGGGTGGGGCGGGGTGGGGGGGGGGGGGGGGTAGGGACGTCTTTTCTGGCGTAGGTGAGCTGTCCTTTGTGAGATCCTGTAGCTCCCAAGGATGAAGTTGAGGTGGTGCTCGAGATGTGTCTAGTTGTAATTATTAATCATTTTTTTTAATTAATGTTATTTCATTTTTATTTATCTTTTTTTTTTTCCGTAGCTACGGGTGCGGAATGCGTTTTTCTTTTCTTTTCTTTTCTTTTTCTCGTTAATGTAAGACATTTTGGAAACGTCATCATTCTATATAAGTCTAGTAAAGCTTTTGATTAGTAAGAATGCAATGCTAATTCTATCTAAATTATTGCATAACAATAATGAAAGTACACGATAATTCGCAAACCCTATTCATCCCATGGTGTTGATTAAGTGCATTCGAGTCTAATTAAATTCATTCCTGCCTGGGGATTTTTTCCCTGCAGCGACGAGAGTAAACTGTTAGAATTAAAGTGCTAAAATTCCTCCCCAATATATACAACATATTTATTATATTAGACGAAAAGACTACCCAGGGAATTAGTTATCAGGTGGGTAATTATTTGACGTATGATATGATACGATAGAGTGTAGTAGAACGGATATATTAGGGATAATATCCCCATCTTGCAGGACGGATTAAGGATTATATTAAGGATAATATCCCTACTTGAGTTAATGGCTTTGGCTTTAAACTTTCTTTAATTCATAGAAGGAAATAGATGATTAGAGATAGAAGACTTTGAGTCCTTTCCCTTAATAGTACTTTGAGTTCGATGATCCAATTAAATAAAGATTATTTGTTAATCTTTCTAAACCCAGTGATCTATGTGTATCAATTTGAGATCTTAATAGCAGTAATAACAGCATATAAATTACTGTATTATCAGTAAAAAAAAAAAAAAAGTACAGGATATTTCATCTCGAATTCCAACTTTCAGAGAAAATTTGATAAGATCATTAGGAAAAAGATAATATTTTGGAAAATGTACTTTGAAAAGAAGAAGAAGAAAAAAAAAGGAATTACAGGTCGGAAGACAACCAACCTGTAGTTTCTAAACGCTTCAAGTTCAAATAAAGAAAAAAGAAAAAAAAGATTATTCG
>BOPN01000803.1:116547-121547 GCA_017312705.2 Penaeus japonicus
TTTGTAAATATATATATATATATATATATATATATATATATATATATATATATATATATATATATATATATATATATATATCCATATGTATATATACACATATATATATATAGATAGATAGATAGATAGATAGATAGATAGATAGATAGATAGATAGATAGATAGATAGATAGATAGATAGATAGATAGAGATAGAGAGAGAGAGAGAGATACATAGATACATACATAGATAGATAGATAGAAAGATAGATATACATATCTATACGTATGTACACACACAGACATATATATATAGATAGGTAGATAGATAGAAAGAGAGAGAGAGAGAGAGAGAGATACATAGATATATAGATAAATAGATAGATAAATAGATAGATAGATATATATATCTATATGTATGTACACACACACACACACACATATATATATATATATATATATATATATATATATATATATATATATATATATATATATATATATATATATATATATATATATATATATGTATATATATATATATATATATATATATATATATATATATATATATATAAATACACACACACACACATATATATATATACATATATATATATATATATGTATATATATATATATATATATATATATATATATATATATATATATATATGTATATATATATATATGTATGTATATATATGTATGTATATATGTATATATATATACACATATATACAGACACACACACATATACAAATATTTGTATATATATCAACCATTCAACGGGGCATCCACCCTCCGCGTCCTTCACCGCGTGTCCTTCTCGTCGTGTCCTTCTCCCCGTGTCCTTCACCGCGTGTCCTTCTCGTCGTGTCCTTCTCCCCGTGTCCTTCACCGCATGTCCTTCTTCGCGTGTCCTTCCCCCTGTCCTTCTCGGCGTGTCCTTCTCCGTGTGTCCTTCTCGTCGTGTCCTTCACCGCATGTCCTTCTTCGCGCTCCGCCAAAGGGTCACAGCCTCTCCCCACATCCTCGCGGAGGGCTGGGTCGAAGTCCCCCAAGCCTCGAGCTCGCCAATCGTTACCTCAAGCGGAGACATCTCGATGGGCGGGGATCATCCTTAGGGACTTGAGTCGAGTGTCCTATGAAGCCTAAGACCTGTGATCCTACCCACTGTATCCCATGATCCCACGGGGGAACCTGTTGCAACAGAAGGCGTGTCAAGAAGAGATTGCAAGGCATGGGGTAAAGTCCATGTTTCTTTTTCCCCTTTGCAATAGGACTCGCAATGACAGGACCTCGATGACACGCAGTAAGCTTTATCCTTACTAAAATACCTAAATAAATCTAAAATCTTACTAAATACCTAAATAAATCTTAAATCTTACTAAAAACCTAAATAAATCTTAAATCTTACTAAATACCTAAATAAATCTTAAATCTTACTAAATACCTAAATAAATCTTAAATCTTACTAAATACCTAAATAAATCTTAAATCTAACTAAATACCTAAATGAATCTTAAATCTTACTAAAATACCTAAATAAATAAATAGATCTTAAATCTTACTAAAGTACCTAAATAAATCTTAAATCTAACTAAATCCTAAATAAATACTTACCGGCGTCTCCTTTCGAGTGAGGTCTTGTCTCCTTTAGTCAGATCAAATCAGATCAATCCGACTGCTAATATCCTTATCTGACATCCTAGAGTCCTAGACTACACTAGCAAGTTATGCAAGACTCAGACAGACTTTGATGTATTTTCCCGTAAGCAAGGATCGATTGGAAAGGTTATCCTGAAATCCTGAAATCCTGAAATCCTGAAATCGCTGTATCCTACACCTATAGGGATCCGAGACTCTGGTATCCACACTCGAAGAAGGGTGTGAGATAACGTGTCAGGAGATGAGACAAATGTTGTTGTTTTTATCAATTCTTTGCTAGTGCAGAGTGGATAGATCTACTTTATTTTATAAGTCATAATGAGCAGATATGTTTATTTCCAATTTTAATACTTGTTCGTGCATGATTATTATTGATTAAGAATATTCCTGGAACGCGGCACTTAAAAAAGGCTAAAAATCAACGGTTTATACAATGATGAAACAGCTACTGTTAAGCTTATGAAGGATGTACAGTATATACGTATGTATATATATATATATATATATATATATATATATATATATATATATATATATATATATATATATAATAACAATATTGATAATCATGATAATAACGATGATAATGATAACAATAAAACTATATTGATAACGATGATTAAGAGTGAGAGTGAGTGAATAAGTGAGTGAATGTGAGTGAGAGTAAATGTGAGTGAGTGAGTGAATGTGAGTGAATGTGAATGAGTGAATGAATGTGAGTGAGAGTGAATGTGAAAGTGAGTGACTTTAAAAGTGTGAAAGTGAGATTGAGATCTTGTGAAAGTGAGCTTGGGAGACTCAAGGTGAGAGTGAATATGAGTGAGAGAATGAAGGTGAAAGAGAAACAGATAGCGATGAGAGACAGATAGACCCCCCCCTCCCCCCTTTTATGAAAACCAGAAAAATGGGGGGGGGGGGGTAGAGGGGGCGGGGAGGAGAGAAAGGAAAGGGAATTCTTCAAGGTTGTAAAATCAGTCAAAGGAATAGTTTTTCTTTCTTTTTTTCTCTCTCTTTTTTTCGTTGGGTAGTCTACATGGAGCGGCGAAGACTGATTGATCTAATTAGGAACATTTTAAATTGTCGTGGA
Organism: Penaeus japonicus; assembly: GCA_017312705.2. Lineage (NCBI taxonomy): Eukaryota > Metazoa > Arthropoda > Malacostraca > Decapoda > Penaeidae > Penaeus > Penaeus japonicus. Next base: position 119,285 of record BOPN01000803.1, read on the forward strand.
ATATGAGAAAAATAAAATGTATTGTCCCTCTCTCTCTCTCTCCTTTATAAATCTGTGTACATGCATGATTTTTCATCTAAGAATATGTTAATTAGATATTCAGAACTTTTGTTCGTCACACACACAAACACTCTCACACACACAAATACACTCATACACATACATACACACACAAACACATACACACACAAACAAACACACAAACAAACACCACACACACACAAACAAACACACACACACAAACAGACACACAAACAAACAGCACACACACACACAAACGCACACACACACACACAAACACACACACACACAAACACACACACAAAGGAACGCACATACACACACACACAACCAAACACACACATACAAATGCACCCATACACACATAAACACAACAAAACACACACACAGAAACACAACGACACACAAACACACAAACACACACACACACACACACAAATCCTGGAAATACTTGAGCAATCAGTGCAATCAGCTTCACGGTTTCGTCCTCTTTGCTTAAAAAAAAAAGTAATTCAAACAAAGATACGAATTCCAATTATTAATGTTTTTTTCTTTTCCATGCTGATGAAATTGATTATCAAAAAAATGTTGTATTGAATTACAAAAAAAAAGATAATCTTTCTGATTCATGCTTTATTTTTTAAGATTTTGCATTTTGTTTTATGTTGCAATCTGGGGTATATGTTGCAAGGTTCTGTTTGTTTGTTTGTTTGTTTGTTTGTGTGTGTGTGTTTGTATTTGTGTGTGTTTGTGTGTGTTTGTGTGTGTGTGTGTGTGTGTTTGTGTACATGTATATAGATAGATAGATAGATGGATGGATAGATAGGAAGAAAAATAGATAGATAGATAGATAGACAGTTAAATAAGTTGATATGAATATAGACAGATTAATAAATAAATAGATATATAAATAAATAGATCGATAAATAGATAGATAGGTAGATGGGTAGACTGATAGATAGATAGATATATGGGCAGATAGATATTATAGATTGAGAGATAAATAGATAAATAGGTCAATTGATAGACAGGTAGATACATAGGTAGATAGATAGAAAGGTAGATACATAGATAGTTAGTTTGATAGGTAGATACATATATAGATACATAGACACATAAATAGATACTTTGATAGATAGATAAAAAGATAAATAGATTGATAGCTAGATAGATAGATATATAGATAGATAAATACATAAAAAGATACATCTATCGATAGATAGATAGACAGACAGATAAATATTTGCATTTACATTATCTAGTGTTTGTGAAATAGTTGATTCTCACAAATGAAGTGAAATTAGAGACAAATTGGAGAAAAAAAATAAATCAATTTTAGAGCAGCTGATATTGGTCTCAGTTTCATCGTAATGGGATCTTAGATGCGTTGAATTGCACTATATGTTGGAGTTTAATGTTCAATTGCATTGCTATGTTGGAGTTTAGTGTTGAATTGCACTATATGTTGGAGTTTAATGTTCAATTGCATTGCTATGTTGGAGTTTAGTGTTCAATTGTATTGCTATGTTGGAGTTTAGTGTTCAATTGCATTGCTATGTTGGAGTTTAGTGTTGAATTCCAATGCTATGTTGGAGTTTAGTGTTGAATTCCAATGCTATGTTGGAGTTTAGTGTTGAAATCCAATGCTATGTTGGAGTTTAGTGTTGAATTCCAATGCTATGTTGGAGTTTAGTGTTGAATTGCATTGCTATGTTGGAGTTTAGTGTTCAGTTACAGTGCTATGTTGGAGTTTAGTGTTGAATTCCAATGCTATGTTGGAGTTTAGTGTTGAATTCCAATGCTATGTTGGAGTTTAGTGTTCAATTGCATTGCTATGTTGGAGTTTAGTATTCCATTACATGATGATGCATGACTAAAACTGATTCGTTTTTTAGTGCTACTTATATTTCCTGTGTACAGAGCAATGTAAGTGGACATGTTTTGGAGGTTTTCAAATTCAGGTATCGTTAAAGTAATAATAATATGATATAATAATGATAAAGGTTTAGATAATAGATATAGGCTTCCTTGTATTATGTTTTGGATAATTCGCCTCAAATTTTTGAAATATGTTTCTTTTTCCGTTGACTTTAGTTTTTTTCTCATTTTTGTTTTATTATTATTTTTTCCTTCTCCTTATTTTTTCTTCTTCTTCTTTTCCTTCTTCTTCTTTTTCTTCTTCTTCTTCTTTTCTTCTTCTTTTTCATCTTCTTTTTCTTTTTCTTCTTCTTCTTTTTATTTT
>BOPN01000803.1:134047-136547 GCA_017312705.2 Penaeus japonicus
TTTCAGATAAAATTACATCCATGATTGCCTTTATTACGAAATGTTATCTCGGCATCTCGACTTTATGAAATGGGTAACAAGCCGTCCACTTAATATAAATTCTTTCCTCTTAATTTTTCAACGATTTTCTGACAATTGAAATCCTTCTATACTACCATTACCGCAAGAATGTTGAAATATCGTTGCGTTGAAATTGAGAAATGGAAATGATTGTAGGATTGAGGCTTGACGTAAACTTGTGATATATAACTTTTTTTTTTTTTTTTAAATAAATATTCACATCCATATAACTTTTTATTTTTCACTTTTTTTCTGATTGCCAAAATATTAATATCAATATAAAAAGTATATATATAAAAATATAATATAAGCTCAATTTGCTTCAATTTTGTGTGTGTTGTATAATGGAAATTTTCAAAAACAATTTTGAAACTCGACAAGTAGGTAAACCTTTTTAATCTATTCATAAACAAAAAAATTTAATGGTACTAAATGAGGGTTTTTTGTCATTCCCAGTACAGTATCAAAAAGTTTTGCCTATTAATATCAAGTAAATATAGATAGATAGATATATAGATAGATAGATAGAGAGATAGATTGCTAGATAATAGATAGATACATAGATAGATAGAAATATAGATAGATAGAAAGATAGATAGATAGACAGATAGATAGGTAGATAGAAAGATAGATAGATAGATAGATAGATAGATAGATAGAAAGATCGATAGATAGATAGATAGATAGATAGAAAGAAAGATAGATAAATAAATAGATAGATAGATAGAGATTTTTTTTTTTCTTTTTTTTACGTTTTTAAACTTTTTTTTTTAATGAAGCCAAGTGTCCTAATTGAACACAAGAATCCAATCATCTTTCTGTCCTTTTTCATTTGGATTCTTTCCCTTGACGAGATCTTACCAACATGCCTGCGCTTTAGGCGTAAACAAAATCGCATCCCCGTGGTCGGCAGATCGAGCCCCGTCCAAGCTCGTGAGCTTCCACTGTCACCTGGCGGTTACTGACGTAGCTGGGCACTGCGTTGGGTAAGGACCAAGCTCAGGTCGAGTCAACACTCGTTGGCACATTCTCTCACAGGTCAGCACGCGCCTCAGTGCATACAAGCCCGGCGTAGCATCTACTCCGCAAATCTGGCTTATCCTTATCCTTAGGTCTGTTTACCTTAATGGTGTATGAGGACCACTGTAGTGTAGTATGTTCTTAGTTCAGTCAAGAATAAAGGCTAAACACACTAGCTTTTAAAGCTACTTTTTTGTGAAGAGATGTTCACCCTTAGTCAAGAATAAAAACTAAACACACTAGCTTTTAAAGTTTTTTTTTTTTTGTGTGTTTTTTTTTGTGAAGAGATGTTAATTAAACCTTCTTCACAACCATGGGAGGTTCAAAGATCGTTACGATGAAGTGTTCTAAAACCTCAGTAGAATATTGTTCCTTTAGTAATGGGTGGGTTGTACCTTGTTCATTCATTATGACAAGAAAAGTAATGGAATGATGATAAAAATAATCAATTCCGTAAGGTCATTTCAGAGTAAAACCTCCCATGATTAGATAAGAGAAAATAACACGAAGAATTATGTGAAACTTATTCTCAAAATATTTCCTTATTGGTAAAACACATATGATCAGTAAAATACGATAAGAAACGATTTAAAAAATATATTTTTGTAAAATTGTTGTCCTTGTAGCTAAATTTGGAATAACGATATATTTTGGCAATCATATAGTGATATTTTTATATGTTTATATATTATATATCTATATATCATTTATATACATTTATATATATTCTTTTTTATATATAAATATATATATATATATATATATATATATATATATATATATATATGTATATATATATATATATGCATATATATATATATATATATATATATATATATATATATATATATATATATATATATATTTATCTATTTATTATATATATATATATATATTATATATATATGATATATATATATATATACTTTTTATATTGATATTGATATCTTGGCAATCAGAAAAGAATGTGAAAAATAGACATTTATATGGATGTGAATATTCATTATTTCACCAAAGAGCTTTGACTGATAATATCAGCAGACCATACGAAATATCATGATATAAAAATGAAAAATTATTCCCGAAAATGAAGGTGAAATACGTGGAATGGCCTTGTGAAATCTGATTTCAGAGAAATTATAATACTGACATGTGTTCTGGGAAAATAGATTTTTTTCTAATGATGTTCCCATGGGCACAGATGGGATCATGTTCTGAATGTTAGTTGATAATTTTAATGGTAATATGTGATGATGATGATGATGAGGAGGAGGAGGAGGAGGAGGATGAAGATGATGATTATGATGATGATGAAGATGATGATGGTAATGATGTTGATGATGATGATGAAGATGATGATAAAAATGATGATGATGAAGGTTAAAATGATGATGATGATGAAGAGGAAAATGATGATGAT
>BOPN01000803.1:164047-169047 GCA_017312705.2 Penaeus japonicus
TTAATCAACAAAGACCCGTGAAAAACAAGGTCAATGCCGCCAAAATTTCACGATGAAATTTCTCAAAAGCTTCTTTCGTCTTATCGATCTCGGACACAAGGGAGGGAGTGTCTTTGTTTCTCGCTGACTGGGAGATCGTATGAGAATGTTCTTCGTCTCTGGTTGTTATACACGAAGCTTATCATTGTTTGTTTATTATTAAGCTTTATTACTGGGGATCGTCTGAGAATGTTCTTCGTCTCTGGTTGTTATACACGAAGCTTATCATTGTTTGTTTACTATTAAGCTTTATTACTGTGGCATTCTAGAAAATGTTCATTGTCCATTGGTTGTTATACACTAAGCTTACTATTGTTTGTTTACTATTAAGCTTTATTACTGTGTCTCTCTAGTGAATATTCATCGTCTACTGGTTGTTATACACGAAGCTTATCATTGTTTGTTTGATATTAAGCTTTATTACTGGGAGATCGTCTGAGATTGTTCTTCGTCCACTGGTTGTTATACACGAAGCTTATCATTGTTTGTTTAGTATTAAGCTTTATTACTGGGAGATCGTATGAGAATGTTCTTCGTCTACTGGTTGTTATACACTAAGCTTATTGTTTACTCCTTATTAAGCTTTATTAGTGTGGCATTCTAGAAAATGTTCATTGTCCATACACTAAGCTTACCATTGTTTGTTTAATATTAAGCTTTATTACTGTGGCATTCTAGAGAACATTCATCGTCTACTTGTTGTTATATACACGAAGCTTATCTTTGTTTGTTCATTTTTAAGCTTTATTACTGTATCACTCACTCTAAACTTACCATTGTTTGTTCACTTTTAAGCTTTACTTCAGAGTCACTCTAAGCTTACCATTGTTTGTTCACTTTTAAGCCTTATTACTGTATCACTCACTTTAAGCTTACCATTGTTTGTTCACTTTTAAGCTTTATTGCTGTATCATTCACTCTTAGCTTACCATTGTTTGTTCACTTTTAAGCTTTATAATTGTGTAATTTTAAGCTTACTATTGTTATTCACTTTTAAGCTTTATTACTGTATCACTCACTCTAAGCTTACCATTGTTTATTCACTTTTCAGCTTTATTGCTGTATCACTCACTTATTTATTATTATTTATTATTAATTTATTATTATTTATTATTATTATTATTTATTATTTATTACTTCTGTGTCACTCTAAGCTTACCATTGCTTGTTCACTTTTAAGCTTTATTACTGTGTCACTCTAAGCTTACCATTGTTTGTTCGCTGTATCACCCACTCTTAGCACGAGCCGTCGAGTCACGTGTCGAGCAACACAATTTGAATATCGTCAGTCATGCAACTCTTGCAAGTCGAATAAAAGATAAAGATTACATAAAAAAATAAATAAATAAATAGACTATAGAAGTTAGTCTAAAAATCTGAAGAAAGAAAAATGAACAAAATGTATTTAAAAAAGCGAGTGTTTTATACGATGTTGTATGTCACTTTACTCTAAGAATCAAAGTGCTGAGTCATATTGCAATTGCAGCTTGTCATGCACCTTTATTTCTCTATTTATTCATCGCCTCACCTCGTTTTTTTTTCTTTCTTTTTTTTTCTTTTTTTCTTTTTTTTACAGTTATAACTTTACAGTAATTACTATACACACGCACATGCACACACACACACACACATGCACACACACACAAACACACGCGCACGCACACATGTGTGTATATGTATGTATATGTATATATCTATCTATATACATATATATATATATATATATATATATATATATATATATAGAGAGAGAGAGAGAGAGAGAGAGAGAGAGAGAGAGAGAGAGAGAGAGAGAGAGAGAGAGAGAGAGAGAGAGAGAGAGAGAGAGAGAGAGAGAGAGAGAGAGAGAGAGAGAGAGAGAGAGAGAGAGAGAGAGAGAGAGAGAGAGAGAGAGAAAGAGAGAAAGAGAGAGAGAGAGATTGTTTGTTTGAGACTGTTTCACCACAATCATTATTGATAAAAGCTTCTTTTTTAACAGTCAAGCCCCAACTATGATACGTGCATCATTACGTACAATAGATTTTGTATAAATAAACCACTAAAGATTCACCAGTGAGACCTTACTTCGCGTTTCTATATTGATAAGATATTTTAGCATCATTTTAGAAGCCAAAGGATTATTTCTGAACACGTCAAGAGAAGAAACACTTTCTGTTTATATATCTATTTTTTTCGTTTATTTTCGTTTATGTGTTTATTTATTTATTTTCATCTATGTGTTTTTTTCTTTTTTTCTCATTTATGTGTTTATTCATTTATTTTCATTTATGTGTTTATTCATTTATTTTCATTTATGCGTTTATTTTTTTTCATTTATGCGTTTATTTTTTTTCATTTATGTGTTTATTCACTTATTTTCATTTATCTATTCATTAATCTATTTTCATTTATCTATTCACTAATCTATTTTCATTTATCTATTCATTCATTTTTCAAATAGCATATTTTTTTTCTTGATAAACGTTATTGCAAAAGGTCCCAAATCGATATCTTTTTCCTCCAGATTTCCGCAGACAGAAGGACAGACAGACAGACAGACAACAAAACACACACTCATCAAAAAGATAATTCCTCGACTTACACCGTTCATCTTTCCTAAGCTAAGATAATAGTCCTTTTGTATTCGTCACCCATTAACAAAGGGGGATAATCAACCCTGATATATAGTGGCCATTATCTAATCGCAATTACAGCTGAAAGGGTCCTGTCATACGCACACATATCTGTTCTCTCTATAATGATTATTATGTAATCACTTTATTATCACCATATCACATTACTTGCAATTATAATATGTCAGGTTTGCATGATTTCATGTCGTTCATCAGTTGGTAAAGAAAAATAGAGGGGTGGGGATGATGAGAGAGAGAGAGAGAGAAACAGAGGGATGGGGTTGAGAGAGAGAGAGAGAGAGAGAGAGAGAGAGAGAGAGAGAGAGAGAGAGAGAGAGAGAGAGAGAGAGAGAGAGAGAGAGAGAGGAGAGGGAGAGAGAGAGAGAGAGAGAGAGAGAGAGAGAGAAAGGGAGAGAAAGAAAGCGAGAGAGAGAGAGAGAGAGGGAGGGAGGGAGAGAAAGAGAGAGAAAGAAAGAGAGTGAGAGACAGAGACAGAGAAAGACAGAGAGAGACAGAGATAGAGACAGAGACAGAAAGAGAGAGACAGAGTTAGAGAAAGAAAAAGAAAGACAAAAAAATTCCCTCACACCATTCTAAAAACTCAATACTCGCACACCACATAACACACTCACACCCTCATTTGTCAGAGGACACGAAATTGCGTTCCCATAACTAGTACCCAAGGTCTTCAACTTCAAAACATATTTTCTTCCTTTTCTTACCAGTGTCTTTAGATCACAGGAAAACTGAACCGGAAAATACAGCGGGGTCTTAAAAGGCTAGTGTGTTAGAGAAAACGTTTGTTTAGTTTATGTTCTTGAGATTAATCATTATGGTTGAGATTTCGTTGGGTGTTGGTGGTCGTGTTAGTGAATTGTTGTTTTCCTCGTTTGTTTGTTTGTTTTTTGTTTTTTTTATCTTTTTTTTCTTTGTAAAGCATTGATTTGTTGTCGATTTTTTCTGGAAATTCTTATTTTTTCATGTTTTTTTTTTTGTAAATTGTCGTTTTTTATCCTTGATATTTTTTTTTCGTTTTTGTAAATCCTTTCTTTTTTTCTTTTTTCTTTTGTAAATCCTTATTTTCCTGTCGTTTTATAGCCTTGTTTGTGTTTTGTTTCATTTATTTGTTTGTTTTTTATCTCCCTGCTCCACCATCATTATCGATAATATGATCACGACACCATCAGTATCATCATCCCCCTCACCATCATTATCATCACTATCATTTTCATCACCACAATTATCATAATCATCACCATCAACATCATCACCACTTTCATCCTCATAATCATCATTATCCTCTCATTCTCATCATCATAATCATCACCATCAACCTTAACATCAAAATCATTATTACTTCCCATTCTCATCATCACAATCATCATCATCATCACCATCAACTTTAACATCATAATCATTATTACCCTCTCATTCACATCATCACAATCACCACAATCATCATAATCATCACCATCAACCTTAACATCATAATCATCATCATCCTCTTATTCTCATCATCACCATCACCACTATATCATCATCATCACCATCAACATTAACATCATAATCATCATTATTCTCTCATTCTCATCATCACAATCACCACAATCATCATAATCATCACCATCAACCTTAACATCATAATCATCATTATCCTTTCAATCTCATCATCACCATCACCACTACATCATCATCATCACAATCACCACAATCATATACCTTATGCCTAATGAACCTGACAGGTATTTCTCTGCATTTGACCATTAGCATAAATTAACCATTAAATATAACAATTAAAGTCTAGTTTCTTAATGTTATATAATCACTTAAGATTATTATTTTCTCGTTGGTGTTGTCAGTATCTTTATATATGATGATGATAGTGATGTTGATAATTATGATAGTAGTAGTAATAATAATAACGATAATGATTTTCGCATTTCGATATTCTACAATTATTGGTGAACAATATTTCTTAATTCTAATAAAATGCCTATTCTTATAAATGTATTTCTCAGTCTGGATTTGCCAATATTGATCTATCGTGAAACTAGATTTTAATATATATATATATATATATATATATATATATATATATATATATATATATATATATATGTGTGTGTGTGTGTGTGTGTGTGTGTGTGTGTGTGTGTGTGTGTGTGTGTGTGTGTGTGTGTGTGTGGGTTTGTATGTGTGTGTGTGTGGACGTGTTCGTGTATGTAGGCCTACATGTGTGTTTGGCTTTGTACCTATATATATATCTACTTTATCTCCCTGTTTTAGTGCATCCTTTGCAATATTTTCAATATCACCCGTGATTCAATAAGTATTCTGTGCAAGATTAGA
>BOPN01000803.1:199047-206547 GCA_017312705.2 Penaeus japonicus
TATTTAGGGTTTATTTAGGATTTATTTAGGATTTTTTTTTTTTTTTTTTTTTTTTTTTTTTTTTTTTTTTTTTTTTTTTTTTTTTTTTTAGGTGTATCAGTTTCTTATTACACTTCAATAAAAGAAATAAGGAGCGAGATTTTAATACAGTTTTAGCTTCTGTAGATATCCTTAATACTTAAGGGGTAAAAACGGTGTGTTTATGTAGTTTATCTTGAATCGATTACCCAGAAAAAGATAAATTGTTTAGTGGTTCTTCACTATGGTTGATAAATTACTAATGTTATTTTTATGAGTGTATTTTCACTGATTACAGTTGCAATCATCTTTATAACCGTCATTAGCATTGCGATAACGATTGCCTCATTATTATCATTAATATTATACTTGTGGCGATAGTGACATAATTCAGTAACACGAATATAATTCACCGTTTTTTGTTTTTTTTTCTTACTTATATCTTTCGAAAACATTTTATTCACTGAATTGTTTATGTAAATTTTATCTCCACTATGATTTGTTCTTTCCAGCAGACCCTGTAATTTGATTCATATCATGGCATTATTAAGCAATTCTCATAAAATCGAGTTTATCGGTGATATGTTGTGAACAAGGGAAGGGAGGGAGAAGAGGAGGAGATATTGGAGGAAGAGGGAGAAGAAGAAGAAAAGGAAGAGGGAGAAGAAGAAGAAGAAGGAAAGGAAGACGATGAAAAGAAGATAATAAAGGGACTATAAGAAAGCAGAATAAGGAATAGAAAAAATAAAAAGAAGTAGAGGAAAACAATGAAACAAAAGTATATATCTATAATTAAGGGAAAAGACTATCCAAATCAATTATTCAATAACTATACTAATTGAAAATACGTACTAATGAAACTCAAACACTCCTCCTCTCTTTCCAATCCCCCCCCCTCCCTTCTCCTCACCCCTTCCACCCCCATCCACCCGCCCCTCCCTCTCCATCTTTTCTCACTCCTTTACTCCTCCTCCTCCACCTCTCTCCCCCAAATCCCTTCACCCACCCCTCCACCCGAATCCACCCACCCCCATCCACCCTTCCCTCTTCACCTCTTCCACCCCCGCCCCTCACCCACCCCTCTTCCACCCACCACTCCACCCCTCTTCCTCCTCCACCTTCCATCCTCTCTTCCTCCTCCAACCCACCCACCCCTCCATCCCACCCCCCATCCCCCACCACCTCACCCCTCACCCCCAATCCCCCTCCAACCCACACCACCTCCCCTTACCCCTAACCCCCCACCCCCCTCAACCCATCTCGTCCTCCTCCAACCCCACCCACCTCCTGTAACCCTCCCCCACCCACCTCCACCTCACCCCCCAACCACTCTTACCCACTCCCCCCAACCCCACCTATCCCCCCCCTCCACCCACCTCCTTCAAACCTCACCCCCCCCCCACCTCACCCCTACCCCCATCCCCCTCACCCACCCAACCACCCCCACCCCCCCAACCCACCTCCAACCACCCCCCTACCACCCCACTCCAACCCCCCACCTCCTCCTCCCTCCTTAAAACCAGCAATCGTCGAGGGCATAAGGGTCATGCGATTCCAAGAGGACGGAATGAAGACCCTCGATTCCCGAGCCGTTTACGAAGGGACGATCCGACGCTCCCGCGAGGTCAATGACTTCACCTTCTGCGCCAGGTTCAACATCTTTTATCTGCATACGAGAGGGACCTTGTTCTTCCTCTTGGATACTCCTGAAGAGCGCTATTGGATGCTGAGAGGAGGTGGGGCTTCTTGTTCTTGTTGTTCTTGTTGTTATTATCATCTTCGTTATTATTGTCATTATCGTCCTTACTAGGTATTAGTATTATCATTATTGGTATTGTTGTTATCATTGATATTATTATTATCATCATCATCATAATCCTCCTCCTCCTCCTAATCATCATCATCATCATCATCCTCATCCTCATAATCCTCCTCCTCCTCATAATCATCATCATCATCATTATCATCATCATCATCATTATTATCATCCTCATCTTTATCATAATCATCATCATCATAATCGTATCATTGTCATATTTCAGATAGTTATAGAAATATATTTTTGTTTATTGAAAATGACTTACGATTATTTGCTGGGGGAGGAGAGGGGGCAAAGGGGGGGGTCTGACTATACTCTGTCCAAACAATTAAAATTCTTTTGATGAACTGTAACTCTTCTGGTTGCTTGACTGTCATCACTTTTTTTCGTGTAGTAGAGTCCGTGTAGACAAGGCAGTTCTAAGTATTACTATGAAATGCTTAATTGGATTCAGTACTTTTAACAGCTATATTTCGTTCATACTAAGGTTATTATCACCATAAAAACTTTAAAGTTTAAAAAAAGTAAGGGTTCAATTAAAAACGTCTTTTGCATTGACCAAAAGAGCACATTCTCTCCCTGATCCTTTATCAAAAGGATCCCTTTGATTACGAAAGCAAAAACAAATAGAGACTCAGTCACTCCTCCTCCTTCAAGTACAAGTCCTAGTTTTAATTCCCCTTCCAGTTTACAGTCCACGAAATATTCAATTCGCCATGAAGTCAAAACAAAAACTGTAAATAATGTTTACATCCTGTCTCCCTATTACACAGAGGTGTGGGTTGACAAAGTGCGTGTGGCCATTTCCCACACGTGGCACTTCATGCCCCTCGAGGAACAGCTCTGGGCCTTCAGGTAAGACTGACTTATTTATCTTCGGTATTCTTGATATATATTTATGAATAAAATACTATGGATCATTGTATGATGATTTTTTTTATCAATCTTTGTATATAGGAATTTTTATCTATTCATTTCTTGGTGACATGTGCACCGGTGCGGAAAAAGTTTGAAATAAGCCCTTAATATTGTAATGGGCAAATGCATTCAAATTATAGACTGGGATAAGATGTAGGGTTATGTAGTCTAGATCTCCATAAACCATAGCTATTTACGAGGCTAGAGTGCAATCTACTTCACATCTGCCTAGCGCTATTTTCAAAACAGTTAAGAAACACAAATAGCAAATAGACCTTTTACTAACCTTAGAAACACAAACACCAAGGAAACATCAACTCATTTAAATATACGTTCATAAAGAAAAAACCCAACCTTGAAAATCCTTACCCTGAAAACCAATAAGTATTTTAAGTATTTTCTAAGGATATCATGTAAATGGAAGGTTCCTTAACTAAGAGAACGAAGGCTAAAAAATTACGAGATAATGAATAACATAAGTTTACAATTACTGATAAAAACAACCTTTCAGACTATCCATCATCTACTAATAAAACTAATAAAGGCGATCATTCCCAACCGAAGCATACGTACTTACAAAAAAAGATGATAATAAATGAATAAATAATAATAAATGAATAATGATATCAAACCTATGAAGAGGAGAGGAAGAACCTCGCTAAAGAACACACCCTAAAGCCTCGTACCCACTCAACAGGTGGTATCACATGTGCTTCACCCACAACCACATCACCCATCATATTCGAACCTTCATCGACGGCGTGTTGGTGCAGCACGCTTATTACGACGTGGGACGACCTGTCATTGGGGACTACGCAGCGGTCGGTAATGGACAGACCCCGGATGAGAGCTACAGCGGCGACCTGTCACAGGTAGACCGTGTAATTTTCATTCGGGGGAGGGGTGGGGGAGGGGGGGGAGATCTTAGATGGGATGTAAGGGGTGTCGAGGGATTTTCTGTTGCCTTTTTGTGCTATGGTGGATGGGTTTTCATGTTGTTGGGAAAATAGGTCTACTTTTAGGGAAGTTTGTCTGGATGATTTGTGAAAGTGAAGAGTGTAGATACAGATATATGTGTTATTTAAATCTTACGATGTTTCATGGTCATTACTTGATTTGTTCGTTTCAGTTCATTGTTCATCTGTAAAATTAATGTTATCGAAGCCGTCGAGTGAACGAGAATAATACTAAGCAGTTTTAATTAACATGAATAATTTATGTATAATTAACATGTGCGTGTATAATCAACATGTATAACTAAGATACGTACATCCTTTTCCTAGATAAACGTTTGGGACACGATCCTCAGCGAGGACGAGATCGCCCAGATGGCCAAGTGCAAGAGCGACCCCAAAGGCAACTACATATCCTGGGAGGCAGGATGGACCTTGTACAACGTCTCCACGTACGACATGTCACTGAGCGACTTCTGCAGCAGGGATGTCGACGTCCTTTACTTCTGGTTCCCGCGGGCGTTGGAACTCACGGCCCAGTACATCTGCGAGGCCCTTGGCACCCACCTGCCGACCGTGACCAACCTGCAGGAAGTGGAGCACCTTTACAACATCCTGGACGAGACGTGGCCCGAGTCCGAGAAGTGTCCGCGGTATTACTGGAGCGACCTGAACGACAAGCAGGAGGAGAACGTGTGGGTGTCGTCCTACGACGGCCGCGTGGACAACGTGTCGTACTGGTCCCCCGATGAGCCCAACGGCTTCAGGTACGAGAACTGCGCCGCCGTGAGGCAGGACGGCCTCATAGACGACGACTGCGCGTGGCCCATGTGCGCCCTCTGCACCTTCACCAAGCCGCAGAGGTTCTCCTTCCTCGGCACGTGCGAGAAGGAGCTGAGGAACGTGTACTTCGTCGCTTACCAGGAGGACTTCGGCGAGCTCACCTTCAAGAGCTACGGCGTCTACCACATCAGGAAGGAGAACGGGACGTGGCTGTACATCGACAACGTGGAGAACGTGACCATCGCCACCATGGAGCCGTTCGAGCCCGACTACCCGATGGGGCGCCGAGTGTGGACGCTGGAGGACGAGGTGTGCGGCCAGAAGGAGGGCCTGAGGCGGTTCCTCCTCACGCCCTGCGACCCGCACCAGTTCACCTGCGACGACGGCACGTGCATCCCCCTCAAGTACAGGTGCGACCTCAAGTACGACTGCCGAGACCAGAGCGACGAGCTCGAGTGTGAGCTGATCGCCTTCCCCGAGGATTACCACAAGCACTTGCCGCCGAGGAAGCCGGGAAAGGAAGAAGGATTCCTGCCCGTGGTGATCAAAGTCATAATCAAATCCATCGACATCCAGACCGTGATGATGAGCATGCAGTTATCGTACGAAATAGAGATGAGTTGGTACGACAATCGCCTCGAATTCCGGAACCTCAAGGTGAACGACAGCTTGAACAGTCCGCTGGTGGCGAGGATGATGGAGCTGTGGTCGCCGTTGGTCAAGCTGCTTAACACCGATACTATTGACAAGATCTTGCTGGCCGAGGACGCAACCACGGTGGTCAAGAGGCTCGAGAAAGCCGTCAGGAGAGACGAAGGGGCCGCTGCGGAAGGTAGTGCACGGGCTTTGCGTCTTTTTCTTCCTCGCATTATATTTGTTTATTGGTTATCTATCTATATCTAGCTAGCTATCAGTCTATATATGTCTATCTATCTATTTATCTATATCTATCTATCTATCTATCTATCTATCTATCTATATATATATATATATATATATATGTGTGTGTGTGTGTGCATATATATATATATATATTCTTTTCTTTTCTTAATACTTTTCCACCTAATTTAATAACATAAAACACACCTGACGAATACATCAAACCAACCCATACCATTTCACACACACACACAAAAAAAAAACAAAAAAAAAAACAATAACCCTTATCTTCTTTCCCCAAAAAAACTCCACCTCCACAACCATCCAGTCGACATCTACTCCGGTGGCGGAAATCCTTTATCAGTGTCCAGGAAATACAGCACCGTCTACACCTGCAACTTCGACCTTACACTCTACCCCTTCGACGACCAGCATTGCGATATCCACATGCAAATCGTTTCCGGTCAAGTGTCGTTTTTGGAGGCCAGTCCTAACTCGTCGGTCGTTTATTTGGGCAGTCGAGTGCTCAGTGAGTATGAGGTATGTGGGTTTTTTCTATGTTGGGTAAGTGGTTTAGGTTTCTAGGTGTCTAGGGTGAGTTGGTTTGTGTTTAGATTTGTGGAAGGAATGGGTGTAGTTGATGTTGGTTTGTTTTTGTTGTTTGTGTTGTTGTTAAACTCTTTTTTGGATTTTTTTTTTCCTTTTTTTATTCTATTTTTTCTTTGTTGTTTGATGTCTAGTGCGCTATGATTTTCAAATCGTTGTAACAGGTTTATTTTTTTTTTTGTATATACCTCATTAGTGTGAGGTATAACAATTCATGAATATTTTAATCTTAAACTTAGGTACAAAATGTAAATTCTTAAATCTTAAAAGCTTATCAACAAATTATAAAGTTTGTAATCTTAATCTCAAACTTGTTTGCAAAATATAAAGTTTGTAACCTTAGTGTTTTAAACTTAGTTACAATACATGTAATTTCACACTCCTAAGCTTACTCTCAAATAAAACTTTCCTATCCTTAGCTTATCAACAAACAATATATAATTTCTAAACAAACCCTATAATCTCCAACCTTTACACTCATCACCAAATCACACAACATTCCAGATCCTATAAAACGTATTCCCCAAAATCAAAAATAATATCCCCAACGAAATCTGAATATCCTAAAAGTCAATCGTTCTCCCCTCCACGCCTCGCCCCGCCCAGATCGGTGACGTCAGAGTGATTCTCGGAGCCCCGGAGATCCCGAGCGAGATTCGGGTTCGAATCCCGATGGCCCGACTCTACGGCAATGCTATCCTCACTATCTACATCCCGTCCCTCATCCTCCTCATTATCAGCTACCTCACGCTGTTCTTCAGAAAGTCGATCTTTGAGGTGCGGGTGATGTCCGCCCTGACTGCGCTGCTGGTTTTGGCTACGCTCTTCGCTCAGGTGGGTAGATGGGTGTGGGTGGGTGGGTGGGTGGGTATGGGTGGGTAGGTGTGTTGTGGGTGGGGGGAGGGGGATTGTGTGTGTGGGTGGGTGTGTTTTGTGTGGGTAGGTGTGTGTGTGTGTTTACAAATGTATGGATATGTGTTTACACTTTTTGGAACGTGTTTTCGAAAGGAAAAATAATATCGATCACTCTCCCTTTTCTCTTGTTCAGTTTTGCACCATATTAATTTTCGTGGTTATATACATTCCTTACATAGAAATAACGGATTGTCACCACAGTTTTAAACTTATGTTACAATATATATACGTTTCTTACTCTAAAGCTTACTATCAAATAAAGTTTCCTATCCTTAGCTTATCAACAGATCATACAAATCAGTACAAATTCTACTAAAGACGTAAATACACTCATAATAATAAAAAAATAAAAAAAAAGTCCACACAACAAAATTAATTCCCCTTTTCCAGGCCTCTTCCTCGCTACCCACAACATCCTACTTCAAAATGGTCGATATCTGGTTGCTCTTCTGTGTAGGAATCACCTTCCTGGTCATCATCTTCCACATCCTTATTGACAACCGACTTTACCAAGACGAAATGGTCAAGACACTCACCGTGAGACCCAAATCTGTCAACGGATTCCTCGAGGACAAACCGACGCCCATTCTACTACGAATGAAATGTAAA
>BOPN01000803.1:211547-214047 GCA_017312705.2 Penaeus japonicus
CCTCCCCTCCCACTATCCCTCCCCCCATCTCTCCTTCCCTCCCTCCCTCCCTCCCTCTCCTCCTCCTCCCTCCTTCCCTCCCTCCCTCCCTCCCTTCTCTCCCTCCCTCTCACCTTCTTCCCCCTCTCCCCTCCTTTCCTCATCCTTCCCCTCCCTCCCTCCCTCCCTCCCTCCCTCCCACTCTCCCTCCTTCCCTCCCTCCCTCCCTCCTTCCCCTCCTTCCCTCCCTCCCTCCCTCCCTCCCCCTCCCTCTCTCCCTCTCTCTCTCCTCCCCTCTCTCCCTCTCTCTCCCCCTCCCTCCTCCCTCTCTCTCTCCCTACCCTTCCCTCCCTCTCCCTCCCCTTCCCTCCTTTAGTAAGAGAGCCTGCTTATATCTTTTCTCTGTCACGTGCCATTAATTCTGTTTTCCTGAAGATGACTCGCAATAGCTTATCAATATCCCCCTTTGAAATACGGACGGCGGAAGAATGGAACATTGGAATGGGACACCAGAATAGTGGGAATAGTGAGGTGGAACAGTGGAATGGGTGGAATGGGACACCAGAATAGTAGGAATAGTGAGGTGGAACAGTGGAATGGGATACCAGAATAGTGGGATGGAACAGTGGAATGGGATACCAGAATAGTGGGGTGGAACAGTGGAATGGGTGGAATGGGACACCAGAATAGTGGGATGGAACAGTGGAATGGAACGCCAGAATAGTGGGGATAGTGAGGTGGAACAGTGGAATGGGATACCAGAATAGTGGGATGGAACAGTGGAATGGGATACCAGAATAGTGGGGTGGAACAGTGGAATGGGTGGAATGGGACACCAGAATAGTAGGCATAGTGAGGTGGAACAGTGGAATGGGATACCAGAATAGTGGGATGGAACAGTGGAATGGAACGCCAGAATAGTGGGGATAGTGAGGTGGAACAGTGGAATGGGATACCAGAATAGTGGGATGGAACAGTGGAATGGGATACCAGAATAGTGGGGTGAAGAAAGTGGAATGGGTGGAATGGGACACCAGAATAGTAGGCATAGTGAGGTGGAACAGTGGAATGGGATACCAGAATAGTGGGATGGAACAGTGGAATGGAACGCCAGAAACAGTGGGGATAGTGAGGTGGAACAGTGGAATGGGATACCAGAATAGTGGGATGGAACAGTGGAATGGGATACCAGAATAGTGGGGTGGAACAGTGGAATGGGTGGAATGGGACACCAGAATAGTAGGCATAGTGAGGTGGAACAGTGGAATGGGATACCAGAATAGTGGGATGGAACAGTGGAATGGAACGCCAGAATAGTGGGGATAGTGAGGTGGAACAGTGGAATGGGATACCAGAATAGTGGGATGGAACAGTGGAATGGGATACCAGAATAGTGGGGTGGAACAGTGGAATGGGTGGAATGGGACACCAGAATAGTAGGCATAGTGAGGTGGAACAGTGGAATGGGATACCAGAATAGTGGGATGGAACAGTGGAATGGAACGCCAGAATAGTGGGGATAGTGAGGTGGAACAGTGGAATGGGATACCAGAATAGTGGGATGGAACAGTGGAATGGGATACCAGAATAGTGGGGTGGAACAGTGGAATGGGTGGAATGGGACACCAGAATAGGGAAAGATAGTGAGGTGGAACAGTGGAATGGGATACCAGAATAGTGGGATGGAACAGTGGAATGGAACGCCAGAATAGTGGGGATAGTGAGGTGGAACAGTGGAATGGGATACCAAATAGTGGGGATAGTGGAATGGAACAGTGGAATGGGACACCAGATAGTGGGGATAGTGGAATGGAATAGTGGAATGGGACATCAGATAGTGGGGATAGTGGAATGGGACACCAGAATAGTGGGAATAGTGAGGTGGAACAGTGGAATGGGACACCAGATAGTGGGGATAGTGGAATGGGACATCAGATAGTGGGGATAGTGGAATGGGACACCAGAATAGTGGGAATAGTGGAATGGAACAGTGGAATGGGACACCAGAATAGTGGAATGGAACAGTGGAATGGGACACCAGAATAGTGGGATGGAACAGTGGAATGGGACACCAGAATAGGGATGAAACAGGAATGGGACACCAGAATAGTGGGATGGAACAGTGGAATGGAACACCAGAATAGTGGGATGGAACAGTGGGACGAAACACCAGAATAGTGGGATGGAACAGTGGAATGGGACCGCAGAATAGTGGGGTGGAACAGTGGAACGGAACACCAGAATAGTGGGAATAGTGGAATGGAACAGTGGAATGGGACACCAGAATAGTGGGATGGAACAGTGGAATGGGACACCAGAATAGTGGGATGGAACAATGGAATGGGACACCAGAATAGTGGGATGGAACAGTGGAATGGGACACCAGAATAGTGGGATGGAACAGTGGAATGGAACACCAGAATAGTGGGATGGAACAGTGGGACGAAACACCAGAATAGTGGGATGGAACAGTGGAATGGGACCGCAGAATAGTGGGGTGGAACAGTGGAACGGAACACCA
>BOPN01000803.1:291547-294047 GCA_017312705.2 Penaeus japonicus
TGATAATGATAATGATAACGTTGACTACAATTACAAATACTAATGATAATGGCTGTAGTAATAATAATAATAATGAATTGATACTTATAATATGATATTAATTATAACTATAAAGTTAACTGATACTTATAACATCACTTGTAATGATAAGGATAATAATGATGATGAAAATTATAAAAAATGAGAACAGTAATAATGATAATTATTGGGATAATTAAAATAACAGTAAAAAAAAAGTAAAAATATTAATGATAGCAATAGTAATGCTAGTAATAATGATAATAACAATAACAATAATAATGATAGCAAATAATGATAATACTAAACATACTGAAAATGAACAGACGAGGAAGATAGAAGAGGAAGAATAAGAAAGAGGATAATAATGCTAATAATGACAAAGAACTCAGAAATACTTCATAAAATTCGCCCCCCAAGTCAACCCAACTTTTGCCATTTCCTCTTTATTTCCTCTTTATTTCCTCTTTATTTTCTCTTTTGTGTCTTTGTTTACATTTCCTGGTTTTCTTTTCCGGTTGCAACAAAACTTGTTCTCACTGAATACAAGGAGATCTTATGCTATGTTGCTTTTGAAAGTGTCTTGGAGCTGTGTTTATATGTATTATCATTGTTGTTGTTTATAGTTATGATTATCTTTGTTATCATTATTGTTATCTTTTTTTGGAATTATTATTATCATCATTATCATTATTATCATATTCTTTAGTATTATAATTTATCATTATTATGATTACTATTCAACTATCTTTATTATGGTTATCATTATTCATTGTTATGATTATGATTCATCCATCTTTATTATGGTTATCATTATTATCATTATCATCATTATTAACATTATATAACTGTTATCATCATTGTCATCATTATTGTTATATCTTTTGTTATCACTATTATCATCATTCCTTTCATTATCAACATTACCAGTATTATAATCATCACTTATTTTTGTGTTCTCATTATCTTCATTATCATCGTTATTACTACTAACAATTACTTCCGTTATTTTTATCATCATTTTTATCTTCACTTACGTTGCTGTTATTCTTTGTATTATGAGTATTGTTGTTATTGTCATTATCAAATATACATCTTATCCTTTCCATTGATAATTCTGTCATCATCATTATCCCTTCGTATTGTCTAGTACGTTATTCGTCTGTAAGAATTCCGGATTCATAATACACAGAGCACATTAACTATATATTTTTTGAGAATATAACAAAATAAAAAAATATGAGAACCATTCTAAAAACTGTAAGATAAGAACTGATGTATCTAGTGTCTCTCTCTCTCTCTCTCTCTCTCTCTCTCTCTCTCTCTCTCTCTGTGAGTGTTAGTGTGAGTGAGTGTGTGTGTGTGTGTGTGTGTGTGTGTGTGTGTGTGTGTGTGTGTGTGTGTGTGTGTGTGTGTGTGTGTGTGTGTGTGTGTGTGTGTGTGTGTGTGTGTGTGTGTGTGTGTGTGTGTGTGTGTGTGTATGTGTGTGTGTGTATGTGTGTGTGTGTGTGTGTGTGTAACTAAAGATTTACAACTACAAAAAAAAATAATGATACTTACGTCTTAGAAAAGCAGTCACCGGGTGGTTTGAAGTTTTTTGTTTTTTTAACACACCTTTCCTTTAACTGTTCACAGAAGTTTTACGAGTTATTCGTTTCGCTTTTGTCCAACAAGCTTTTCGAGTTCACCTGCCTTTCCCAGAGCTTTCACTTAATTCGCTTACAAGAAATTTCAGTAAAGCAGGTAATTTTCGCTTAAAAAAAATAACCTGTAAAGAAAAAAGCACAATCATAACAGATCTTTCTAAAAACTGGGTAAAGCAACGTGCATATCAACAAAATCATTAATAATAGCAATCGTAAATAAATCAAAAAGCAACGAAAATCACCTAAAAGTCATTAAACCAACAAAAATCATATTTCCAGTTAATACCAACCACTAAATCAAATCCTACAATCACCAAACAACAAAACAAAACATATATATATACCAGATAACACGCCTATCTAACACAGCAGCTAAGAAAAGAAAAAACAAAAAAAAATAAAAAACAGGCGAATGAGATACAGATAGAGAAAAAAAAAACACTTAAAACAAGCAAGATTGAAACACAGCAACTAAGAAAAGAAAAATAACAAGGAAAATGAGATAGAAAGAGAGAGACAGAAAAAAACAAAACACAATCAGAACAAGCAAGAGTCGGAGGGAAAGAAGACCCACAGAGTAAGGGACGGACGGTGTGTATGTGTCCACGATGGCTGAAGACGGGTGACTGTGACCACTCGCCAGCCGATGGTTCCCGCCGCCTTACCATGCATGCGCAGTGTCTTGTTCACCCAGCCTAGGATAGTGATGGTTTCTGGTTACACTAAGTCTTGTTTCCCGGGACGAAGGTACAGTTGGATGATTGGGGTTTTTGTTCTTCTTCTTCTTTTTTTAGTGTTGATGGGTAATTTTATGTGTATTTGTGGTCGCCCCAGAC
>BOPN01000803.1:304047-306547 GCA_017312705.2 Penaeus japonicus
AGAAGCTGGAGAAAAACGGAAACTGTCAACCGAGGCATGTCGAATTACAGCTGGTACAGACGCTCAGGTAAGGCTTGCGTAAAAAACACTTGAAAATAGTGAAGTGAATGTAGTTCTTCCACAAGGAAATAATTGATTTATGAAAGTCCCATTATAAACTTGATGAATAATGCTATGGTTGATTTAAGAAGAATATAAAGGCAAAATTTTTGTTTACAGAGAGAATATATTATTAAGGGAAATATATACATATTAATTGATTGTGAATCTATTCAGATGACATATTATCAACATATTTTTAAGTATCTTGTATTCAATTTTTTTCAATAATATTTGTTGATGGCCATTTCAACTACTGAGGGAAACTTGTATTAACCCCAAAAGACAATAATGTTTAACCCATTGGAGCCGGTTGACGTGATGACACATTTTGTGGTTTTCACGTCAGACGCCCGGGACGAGCTATGAGGGCAAGCCGCTCGCTCAGGTTGAGCGAGCGGGCAGCCCAGGCTCACGGCTTGTGCGTCCGAGAATCTCGAGGCGATAGGCTTATGCGTTCGAGAACCCTGGTATTGCGACCGTGCAAAGCTGGAACAGCCCTGGCGTGAATGGGTTAAGGCTATGTTTGCTTCTCAGCCCAAAAATTCCTGAAGTTTCAACTTTTACTAGGGTTAAATTTGATCTTTTTTGTTTGAAGATCTTGACTTTAACCCATTAACGTCGGGGCTATTTTGGCTCTAAATGGTCGTAATGCCGGGATATTACTAACGCATAAGCCTAACGCTTCGGGATTCTTGCCCACACCAGCCGCAGCCAAGCGCTGTATGCCCGATCACCCGGCGCGCCAGCCACGACTAAATATCTTGTCCCCGGCGTCTGACCCTGGAACCACTAGACGTGGTATCTTGTCACCCGTCGTTAATAGATTAAACACCAGAGAATGTAGTTCTCTATGGATTTGAGGCTTGAAGAAAGATGTCAGTTCCAAATTTACTAGTTTACCCCATGCTACTTCTCATTCACATTGAAGAATAGGCAGAAAGACAGCCTACTCAGTTTTTGGAAGCTGATGCTCTACCAAGGCAACTATGCATGTGCTCCATTGAGGCAGCTCGAACTCTCATGGTTAACTCACTCACGACAGGAGCATTCCAGCCTTGAATGTCACAATGCCGGGGCTTTCGAGCGCTTAGGCCTAAATCAATTAAATGGCTGGCACAATATTGTGCCGCCCGGCCACTGGGCTTTTGAATGAGCGGCACAGTAGTGTACCACCCGTCCAGAAAGGGTTAAAGAGAAGATCTCGGAAAATATTTTCATATTTCTGAATATGTCTCATTGGATATGCATAGAGAAAAGATAATGTAGCCGAGACAGAAGTCAATTTGGTTTCTTATTACTCATAAATTACTTTCATAGAATATATCATGTACCAACTCCGTCTTGCATCTTTTCAGATATATTCAGTTAGAGTACGTGACAAAGGTCCAGACTACAGAGGTTTCGTCCAGCTGCCCCTTATTCAATCGATGGACGGATCTGGCGATATATTTATCGGGGCCGAGCCATTAGACGACCCAGTGCTCCTCGTGCAGATGGGAGCCAGGTGTTACGTGGAACCTTGCCAACGCAACTATGAAAAAATAATGGTAAGTTTTGTGCTGGCGGTAGACCTTGCATTTGATTTTATTATTTGTTTATTGATTTTTGCATATGTTACTTGCCTTTTTCTTAAGGTTTGTTGTTTCTTAAGTTACATTTCATGATGGATTGATTCATTTTCAATTCTTCTCATGTTTGTTCTGAGGAATCGTTTCTTGTTCTTGCCAAATATAGTTCAGATTGTGGTAAAGCTTGAAAAGTCTCATATGTGAAGAAGTCGGAAGTAAATAACATTTCTTGTTGTTTTGTTTTATACATAATATGAACTTTAACACTTTACATAAAGTTGTTTGACTTGTATGAGAAGATATACTTAGTGTTGGATATGAAATGTGATTCTTAACTTCTTATTGGTTTATGAATATTCATAAACATCATAATCTCTCTCTTAAATAGTTGTGTCTAGGATCGTAGCTTTTTCTTTCTCTCCTCTCCAGTTGTGCCCTTCGTGAAAGATGGAAAACTCAGCTTATTACCTCTAAAAAGTAATTTATATGTACTGATATCAAATTTGTAATTGGATTTCATTTTATGCTTCAAAAGGCACTATTTTAGACAATCCATGACAGATCAGTGTGCAGAAAGATTCTAACGATTGTTCCTCTTCTTATTCGCCTCTAATTTCAGAATCAGCCAGTTCTGTGTTCGCATATCAGAGCAGCTTCACAGTGTTTCAAAGAAGCGCAGAGTCTCACTTTGAAAAATTCAGTCCTCAACTCTTTACCAATACCACAGTCCATCAAATCTGACATTTGGCAGTTAGCAACAGACACCCCAGGTCCACTTGTCCAGAGAGTGTCTAAAAACATCATGGTCGTTAAATGTAAGCCAGAGCCTC
>BOPN01000803.1:311547-314047 GCA_017312705.2 Penaeus japonicus
ATGTACGCCAGATCTTCGACAGCCCGGAAATGCCGCTGGAAATGACTCGCAGCTTCATACAGAACCGTGACGGTACCTATAAACTATACCAGCATCCCGAGGAGGACTCTGTTTTCGCCAAAGGAAGTCCAAACCAACCCCTCTTACGCCCCCAAGGATACAAAACTAGGTTACGTGTTGGCACAACTGCCCCAGGGCAGAAGGAACCAACCCCGTTCATCATCGAGTGGATCCCAGACATTCTGCCAAAGAGTCTCATAGGCGAGCTGCGGATAAAGTTCGAGTTCGACCACCTACACAATGGGCAGCTCCTCACCCCAAGAGAGCTGAGAGGGACGCAAGCCGGGGCTCAGACCATCACGACAGTCAGAAGCCACGGTCCTCTCCTGGCACCAAGACCCCAGCCGCAGCAGTCCCACCAGCAGTCGTCGCAGTCTTCTACGCAGCAGATCTCCACTGCCGATCACATAATCAGCATACCCATAACATCGGAAGGCATGCAGTCGACGGAGAACATTGCGACCATTTTAACCTTTTAATTATCGAATTTCTAGTCAGTTTGTATATGTTGCTGTATCTCCAAGAAATGAAATATAATTTCATTGATATGGTAATGCTGTTACATTGAAGAAATTATATATGATAGAAAATTGTATAAAGAGAGTTTTTATGTATGAGATCTGAGATCATTACTGTCAGTGGATTTATACATTGATTTCATAATGCCAGTACTTGTTTGTTTGTTTGTTTAAGATTTTATTTTTTAACTGTATTTCTTTTATTTTCATATGAAGTGGTAAATAATATTTATAATGGTGAATGTGCTGGCTGCCGTTTAAAATCATATGAGTTGTATGGTATTCAGTATAGATTTAATGAAATGAAAGTTAGCAGGAACTTGGCCAAGTCCCTTATTATTCTCAGCCTGTATCTGCGGAAAACCTATTTTTTAAACAGAATTAATGAAATCTTTAGAATAAATTATTCAGATCGACAATTTTATGAGTTTGTAAAATGCAGTATTTATATTTTAAATGATATTTACAAATTGATATAAGACGTTGTAGCTATTGTACCTCAGGTAGGGTCACATGTATGTCCTCAGAATTGACAAAGAATTGTGAGAACGAGTTTTTACAATACAGACAATTTTGCAGCTTCTGTAATGTATTAATTCCTAAAGCGTGTAACTAGCCAGTGTAAATAGATAATAAATGCTAATGCATTTGTATGTTATGTATTTACAGTAAATCCTCCCTTTACTGCCTTCCTTATAAGAAATGCTGTGGTTGATCATTATCATTATCATTATTTTCATTGTCATTTTTATCATCATTATCTGTTTCATTGCTATTATCTTTGTTTTTTTCCCCATTGCTACTACTACAATTACCACAACAACTAATACTAAGTCATTTTTTCATTATTATTATTATCATTATTATTATTATTATTATTACTATTATTATTATTATTATTATTATTATTATTATTACTATTAATATTACTATTATTGTTATTATTATTATTATTATTATTATTATTATTATTATTATTATTATTACTATTACTACTACTATTACTACTACTACTACTACCACTACTACTATTACTACTACCACTACTACCACTACTACTACTACTACTACTGTGAGACTTTGTTATTCTACCGAGGACTCCATAACCTTTCTCGCCATCCATATGTCCCTGGAAAAGCCGGCCTTAGTAAGGATCTTGAACTTGTGTCCATCTTGATGTTCATTCATGAGGCTTGAGGTAACTGTTAATGAGGGTATTGCATGTGTTTCTAGATCCTGAAGGTTAGATAACGGTATGTAGGTATGTGGATCATGTGGTAGGTGTTGATTTTGTTTTGTTTGAGTCTTTTTTTTCTGTGTCTTGGAATCGATCAACCTGTGAAGGAATGAGTTGTACACACGTGTGCACGCACATAAAAATATGCATTTCATGGTCTTAATTATCATAGATTAATTGCATTTTAATATCGGTTCTCTTGAGATGAATAATATCAAATTTGTCTGTATAAAAAATTGAAGAAATGTATAATTTAAAACCGTTGAAGGATAACGAACACAAACAGCAGTTGAAACGAATTTTTTTTCTGTAGTGATATCACACATACTTGCTATATTAGTATACAGGAGAAATTGAATTAAATCCTTAAATACTTTGAATTGAACTTACGTTCATTGTGAGGAAAATATATCAAATGCAAATTACAATAAATAATGAGCATTCTATTTATTGTAATGTTTACTAAGAGAGTTCCAAAATACCAGACATCATTTAGGTTGAAAATGCGCAATTATCAGATCTCGTTTTCACAGACTTAACCTGTGTGAGCAGATTACTCGTGCTGTTTTAACCAGATGAAAAGTCTGTCTGTAAGGCAATAAGATCTTGTCTTTATCTAAATGGAACTAAATAGGATTATCTTTTAAGGTCTTTACAAATAAACCTCTATTTAAAAAATCTGACC
>BOPN01000803.1:321547-324047 GCA_017312705.2 Penaeus japonicus
GAATTTGGTGAGTTGAGTTTTTTTTTTCTTCATTTTATTTTTTTTCTGGTGATGTTTTTTCTTGATGTTAGTGGAAAGATATTTGGTTTTTAAAAGTCCAGTGATTCTAGAGAGTAGAGCTTATTCTAAATTAATGGTTGAAATTAGACTCTTTTTTTGTTGTTGACTTTATTCTTTCTCGATTGTCATTTGTTTAATGCGTAATCTATTCTAACGTAATGACTGAAGAAATGTATACTATATTTAAGTTATACTCTACTGTAAGTATATAGTCTATGTATACTTGATTTTAACGTAATGGTTAAGTACACTATTTTTAACCATAAGGACTATATGTATTCTCTCTCTAAGATATTTTATAATCTTTTGTATGAATATATATTTCATTCCACTGCAATAATTATTGCAAGAATATTGGAATTGCAATTAAGAGGATAATCAAACAATTAAGTCAAAAGAGATATCTTGACACAGATTTTTCTCTCATGCGAAACTCAATTAACTTTACTTACTTATTAAAGAACCACTGGATATTCTTATATTGTATTGTGTCAAAATATATATAGCCCTTGATTACGAAGGTAATCTGGATTATTTCTCTATCTGTTAATCTATATAAATATGTATCTATATTTATCTAATGCTCCCTCTCTCTCTCTCTGATACACACACACACACACACACACACACACACACACACACACACACACACACACATATATATATATATATATATATATATATATATATATATATATATATATATATGCATAATCCTATACACACAGTAGATGTTCGAAGTCTCAGTCTACATGAGTCACATAACTGACAGCCTTTTGTTTTTTATTGCTTTATGGTCTGTCATGGTGAAATAAGAATATTCATTCTCATTCTTTGATTAAGACTTTGTTGATTCACAATATAAGCATTCTGCAATATTCATGACTCTATTATTAGATATTATAAAAAAGTTCTTCCTTCATTTGGTACTTTGTTTACACATTGATGAAACAGATGGTTCATCATCCTCATATCACGATCTGGAATGTCTGTTTTATTATATATGTATACAATTTTCATGTTGATTTTTTTATCATGGAACACACACACACATACACACACACACATGGATACACATACAGACAGACACTTATAGACACACACACATACACACACATAGACACATACATGGACACACACTTATAGATACACACACATGCATAGACACACACACGCACACACATAGACACACACATACATGGTCACACATATAGACACACACACAGACATAGACATACACACACACATAGACACACACATATAGATACACAGACACAGACACACAGGCAGACACATAGACACATAGTCTCTCTCACACACACACACACACATACACTCGCATAAACACACAAAAACACACACACACACACAAACATCCATTCAACAATAACCACTTACACATCTGAGACCCCTGACCCTGCGACCCTCAGGGACAAAGCCACAGCCCCGTCTCTGACCCCTGTCCCCTCCCCCCTTCCTCTTCAGATCCACATCTTGGTCGTAGTGTTCGCCGCCATGTTTGGCACCGCGCATGCCCTACCGGAACCCGACCCCCTGGCGGAAGCTGGGCACGACCTCGTAGTCCGGGGGTACGTTCAGCCCCCCCGCTTTCACTACCGAGGTTTCCACAGGCCCTACCCCAAGTTCGACTGGGAATAAGGGGTGTCTCCACGGACGCTCTGGCAAAGGGGAGGTACCGACGTCTTTCCGCCTACTCGTCCCCCTCCCTCCCCTTCCTCTGCTCCTCCTCCTCCACCACTAAGATACACGACGCTTGTTTTGGTTTGATTTAATCCTTCAGGCGTCGCAGCTGGGGATTTATAGGATGTTCTCGGCTTCTACTGTGGCTCTTCGTACTTCGGATAAGGATTGTGGGATTTTTTTGTTTTTGTTTTTTTGGGAGGCTTCGTAGGATGTGAGAAATGGGATTTTTCGGGAAGGATTTAGGATTTCTCTTTTTGGGATAGGATGGGTGGACTAGTTAGTCTTCGTGAGGGTTGGAATGGGTGAAGAACATATATGAAGAGAAGCCTAGTATCCTTTTTATTGCTATACGAGAACGAATCCCCCCAAAAAGCTGCTGTATTTTACCTGTAAACTTTCAAAACACCTGTAACTGTATTCCTTATGGTATATGGACTTGCGGTATTTTGCAGTCCAGACGAAAGAAAGAGAAAATAAAGCGATACATTCCCAAGCCGACGATTTTTGAATTCTGTCCCGAGGCGATATTAATGGTTTCCATTGTGACTTAGCGAAGGTCCTTTCCAGAGCCTTTTGAAATCTGATTTCGATTATTATCTCCGTCATCTGACTTCTAACGTGAAGGTGTTTCAAGGCTTCAGTTTCTTGACACGCAGACACGAAAGAGTATTTGAGTGTTTTTGTGTGTGTTTGCATATATTGTGCGAGCATGCATATATATATATATATATATATA
>BOPN01000803.1:336547-346547 GCA_017312705.2 Penaeus japonicus
ATATATATATATATATATACAAATATGTATATATATATATATATATATATATACAAATATGTATATATACACACAAATATATATATACATATATATACATATATATATATATATATATATATATACATATACATGTATGCATATGTATGCATATGTATATTATTGTGTGTGTGTGTATATATATGTATATACATATATATAAAGGAATATATATATTCATATATATATTGTATACACACATACGCATATACATACACACACATATATATGTATATAATAGTACATATATATATATATATATATATATATATATATATATATATATATATATATATATATATAGAGAGAGAGAGAGAGAGAGAGACATACACACACACAGACACACACACAAAAAAACACAATATATACACAGATATACCACACACATACACACATTTATATATATAGCATATATACATACATATGTATATATATATATGTATATAATTACATACATATGCATATATATATATATATACAAATATATGTATATATACACATATATATGTATGTATATACATACGTATTCATATACATATATATATATATATATATATATATATATATATATACATACATACACACACACATATATATATGTATATACATCCATACATATATAAGTATACATACATATGTATATGTATATGTATATATATACAAAATAAAAACATACCTATACAATACATATGTATATACAAATATACATGATATATATATGTATATATATACATATATATATATATATATACATGTATGTATATGTATATATATGTATATATACAAAACAATATATACAATGTACAATATACAAAATATTATACATACAGAATATATATGTATGTATACATATATTAAATATATATACATACACACACACATATATATGTGTGTATGTATATACATATATACATATATGTATAAATATATACATACATATATATCATATATATATATATATATATATATATATATATATATATATATATATATATACATACATACATATGCACACACACACACACACATATATATATATATACATATCTATGTGTGTGTGATTGTTTCGTCATGCGTTAATAATCATAATAGAATAACGCTGGAGAATAACACGGAGAAATACATGTGAAAATAATTTTATTGTCATTTTTCGTTAATATATATCATAAAATAATGTTAATGCAGTACGGTCTAGAAGGGGCGCGCCGCTGCTGCCACCTGCCTCTGGTACGCGTTGAAGAACGCCTGCTTGGCGGCTGCCACTTCGGCAGTGTCAGCCACCTGGGGAGCGGATCCCGGGAGTCCAGCTGGGACGGTGGCTGCCACGGGGCCAGTCCACTTGGGCTGGAGTGGAGCGGCATGGTGGAAGGTCTGGTGGGGAACGGCGGGGACTGGGTTGAAGGTGTGGACCTGGGCAGGGACGACAGGTGCGGTGCCAACGGTGGCTGCGACCTGAGCACGGTAGGCGTTGAGGAAGGCGTTGCGGGCGGCAGCCACCTCATGGGTGTCTGCCACAGGGGTGACGGTGCCGTCGACACCGGCGGGGACGGTGGCAGCTACTGGTCCAGTCCACCTGAGGGTCTGAGGGGCGGCTTGGTGGAAGGCCTGCTGGGGAACAGCTGGGACGGCATTGAAGGCTGGGGCGTGAACCACAGGCACGGTGCCAACTGTGGCCCTGACCTGTGCGTTGTAGGCGTTGAGGAAGGCGTTGCGGGCGGCGGCCACTTCTTGGGTGTCAGCCACGGGGGTGATGGTGCCGTCGACTCCGGCGGGGATGGTGGCAGCTACTGGTCCAGTCCACTGGTATTGGACAGGGGCGACGGTCTGGAAAGCCTGCTGAGGAGTGGCAGCAGCCTGAGCAGCACGGAAGGCTTGGAAGAACCGTGCTTTCTCAGCCTGTACCTCGGGCGTGTCTCCGATGAAGGGGACAGCCGAGCACACTCCTAGCACTGCCAAAAGGACCTGCGAAAAAAAGAAATTTCTCCTTATTCACTCGTATTATGCCGAGATCAGCTACTATTTCCGTATTCAGATAATGAGCATGCATTCACCACGCCCACTTTCCAATGTAAGTCCTATCAATAGAATATTAATAGGCTTCTTCTCGTATCTGTTATTCGGCAGAAGTCACTCCGAGAGGAACATACCAGAGATTTCATGTTGCCGTTCTTAGACGAAGATCCGTACTGTGGTGAGCCAAGGCTCTCGCTCCCTTTATATAGCCAGACGTCGAAGGTCAGTGAGGAGCCTCGAGGCGGAGACCCTGACCAAAGTTGGATCAGCTGTAGTTCAATCAACCTGAGTTAGGACTTACAGTCTTGTTACTGTGGATTCAGGTGCACACACACAAACGCACATACATATACATATATGTATGCATAAATGTTTATATATATAGATAGATAGATACAGGGGAGAGAGAGGTTTAGTCAGCATGAACAAAGACTGACACTGATTAAGGGGATAATAGATATCTGTGAACAAGTATTTCAACAACCTGGTACCTATATATCTTTACACCACCTACACCGTGCATGACATGTTTGCACTGAACCATGAATTTATAGATAATACTATTCATGATTACTAACATTATTATTTTTATTCTTATTACTATCGTTAAGTCCATCATTATTGTTAGTAGTAGTAGTATAACTATCCATTAATTCTTAAAAGCATTAATATCAATATTATTTCTAACAGTAGTTCGTAGTAATATGCTTTCAACGTCAATTTTAGAATTACTGTTATACTGATATCATTATAATTGATATGAACATTATTATCATTATCATTGTAATTATTATGATTGCCGTATCATCAGGTACTGTTGGTTGAAACTGTATCTTGTTTGGTTGTTTGTTTTAAAGTGATTTCTGGCTGGTAAATTCAGCCCTTTCGCATTGCCCATATTACTCCCCCGGACAGATGATCGTGAATTGTTCATAGTCATGTCTGACCTGCAGACTGTTCAGTCATATTTCACCTGGTCCGCCTAAGCAAACGAAGTTCTAGAGAGTAAACACGAGTAGCCGGGCTGTTCGAGAAACCTCCTCTATTCCCACTAAGCTTCAGAAATATTCTGGTCGTGTCCCTTCTTCACTTGATAGATGATAGGACCCATAGGAGCTCAGTGACTCAGGGGTGGCTCGTGCTTGCAACGTCAATCAACACGGCTTCGCATTTGCAGGACTTATCCTTCACTATCCTTCCCGAAAAAAAATTATTTTAGCGACTGAAGGGTGAATTCGGGACGGAAGTTTGGAAGAAATCATGCAGTCCGGAGTGCATGACGGTGGCCGCAATGTTCCGATTCACCTTACGACACGACACCTGAATCACGTGGGCAAAGATTTGCAGATTGTGGCACTTGGATGGCACTCAGGCCCTTTGAGGCATTATCTCTCGCTTCTCTGTAATCGGTGGTAATTATTGGACGCGTTTACTCACAAGGGGCTTTGGGTCACCCCTTGTGATCAGAAGGGATACCAGTCCTGTATTGATTTGGTCATAACTGTGTTTTAGTGAGGATTTCTATCTATATTCAAATATATATACATATATATATATATATATATATATATATATATATATATAAACATATATGTGTGTGTATATATATATATATATATATATATATATATATATATATATATATATATATATATATACATTTATATACATATATTTATATCTGTATACATATTTACATATACACAGATATATATGTATATCTATATATATACAGTATATATATATATATATATATATATATATATATATATATATATATATATATATATATATATATACATGTATATAGGTATGTATTTATATATATGTACACACACACACACAAACACACACACACGTATATATATATATATATATATATATATATATATATATATATATATATATATATATATAAATGTACATATAAAAATATATATGTATATGTATATGTTTATATATATATATAAATAGATTAATATACATTTATATATAGAGACATATGTATGCATGTGTATACATATATATATATATATATATATATATATATATATATATATATATATATATATATATATATATATACGTATATATATTTATATATATACTTATATATATATATATAAATGTTTATTACTTTGTTTATATATATACATATATTAATGTATATAAACATATATATACATATATATATATATATATATATATATATATATATATATATATATATGTATATGTATATATATATATATATATACATTTATATGTATATACATATATATATATATATATATATATATATATATATATATATATATATATATATATATATATATATATATATATATATATATATATATATATATATATATATATATATATATATATATATATATATATATATATATATATATATATACATTTATATGTTTATACATATATACATTTATATGTATATACATATATACATTTATATGTATATACATATATACATTTATATGTATATACATATATATATACATATATATTCATATATATATATAAATATATTTATATGTATATATGTATATACATATATGTATATATGTATATATATATATATATATATATATATATATATATATATATATATATATATATATATATATATGTGTGTGTGTGTATGCACACACATGGATATTTATATATGTGGAAATATATAGATAATATTTATGCATGTATACGAAAATACGTATGTATGGATATATATAAGTACATATATATAAACATACATACTCATATGTATAAATGCATACATATATATCTTCATATCTTTCTATCTACATGCATGTATGTTTATTACATATGTATATATAAACATATATACATATATATACAATGCATATATATATAAACATATATACACATAAATACAATGCATATATATATAAACATATATACATATATATACAATTTATATATTCATACATATGTACATAGATATATATGCATATATATAATACTATATAGATGTACATATCTACATATATTTATATCTATATATGTATATATATGTGTGTGTGTATGTTTTGCATTATTCGTCGAGTCATCATAATAGTAACTGGACAATAACAGAGAGAAGTACATTTGTGAAAATATAATTTTATTGAAAAATTTGGTTAATATTTACTATAAATTTACCTAATCACAGTACGGTCTAGAAGGGGCGCGCCGCTGCTGCCACCTGCCTCTGGTACGCGTTGAAGAACGCCTGCTTGGCGGCTGCCACTTCGGCAGTGTCAGCCACCTGGGGAGCGGATCCCGGGAGTCCAGCTGGGACGGTGGCTGCCACGGGGCCAGTCCACTTGGGCTGGAGTGGAGCGGCATGGTGGAAGGTCTGGTGGGGAACGGCGGGGACTGGGTTGAAGGTGTGGACCTGGGCAGGGACGACAGGTGCGGTGCCAACTGTGGCCCTGACCTGTGCGTTGTAGGCGTTGAGGAAGGCGTTGCGGGCGGCAGCCACCTCATGGGTGTCTGCCACGGGGGTGACGGTGCCGTCGACCCCGGCGGGGACAGTGGCAGCTACTGGTCCAGTCCACCTGAGGGTCTGAGGGGCGGCTTGGTGGAAGGCCTGCTGGGGAACAGCTGGGACGGCATTGAAGGCTGGGGCCTGAAGCACAGGCACGGTGCCAACTGTGGCCCTGACCTGTGCGTTGTAGGCGTTGAGGAAGGCGTTGCGGGCGGCGGCCACTTCTTGGGTGTCAGCCACGGGGGTGATGGTGCCGTCGACTCCGGCGGGGATGGTGGCAGCTACTGGTCCAGTCCACTGGTATTGGACAGGGGCGACGGTCTGGAAAGCCTGCTGAGGAGTGGCAGCAGCCTGAGCAGCACGGAAGGCTTGGAAGAACCGTGCTTTCTCAGCCTGTACCTCGGGCGTGTCTCCGATGAAGGGAGCAGCCGAGCACACTCCTAGCACTGCCAAAAGGACCTGCGAAAAAAAGAAGTTTCTCCTTATACACTCGTATTATGTCGAGATCAGCTACTATTTCCGTATTCAGATAATGAGCATGCATTCACCACGCCCACTTTCCAATGCAAGTCCTATCAGTGGAATATTAATAGGCTTTTTCTCGGATCTCTTATACGCCAGAAATCGCTCCGAGAGGAACATACCAGAGATTTCATGTTGCCGTTCTTAGACGAAGATCCGTACTGTGCTGAGCCAAGGCTCTCGCTCCCTTTATATAGCCAGACGTCGAAGGTCAGTGAGGAGCCTCGAGGCGGAGACCCTGACCAAAGTTGGATCAGCTGTAGTTCATTAAACCTAAGTTAGGATTTATAGTCTTGTTACTGTGGATTCATGTGTACACACATACACACATATATATATGTATAAATGTATATATATATATAGATAGACATATACTGGGGAGAGAGAGGTTTAGTCAGCATGAACAAAGACTGGCACTGATTAAGGGGCAAATAGATATCCGTGAACAAGTATTTCAACAACCTGGTACCTATATATTTTTACACCACCTACACTGTTCATGGCATGTTCGCACCGAAAATAAATTTATAGATAATACTATTCTTGATTACTACTATTATTATTTTTATTATTATTACTATCGTTAAGACCATCATTATTGTTAGTAGTAGTAGTATAACTGTCTATCAATTTTTAAAAGCATTAATATCAATATTATTTCTAGCAGTAGTTCGTAGTAATATGCTTTCAATGTAAATTTTAGAATCACTGTTATACTAATATCATTATAATTGATATGAACATTATTATCATTATCATTGTGATTATTATGATTGCCGTATCATCAGGTACTGTTGGTTGAAACTGTATCTTGTTTGGTTGTTTGTTTTAAAGGGATTACTGGAAGAACGAGAGTAGATTAAACCCCCCTTTCTTTAAATTGCCACATTACTCCCCCGGACAGATGATCCTGACTTGTTCATAGTCATGTCTGACCTGCAGACTGTTCAGTCATATTTCATCTGGTCCGCCCAAGCAAATGAAGCTCTAGAGAGTAAACACGAGTAGCCGGGCTGTTCGAGAAACCTCCTCTATTCCCACTAAGCTTCAGAAATATTCTGGTCGTGTCCCTTCTTGACTTGGTAGACGATAGGACCCATAGGAGCTCAGTGACTCAGGGGTAACTCGTGCTTGCAACGTCAGTCAACACGGCTTCACATTTCCGAGACCTGATATCCTTCACTATCCTTCCCGAAAAAAATCTTCTTTTAGCGACTGAAGGGTGAATTCGGGTCGGAAGTTTGGAAGAAATCATGCAATCCGGAGTGCATGACGGTGGCCGCAATGTTCCGATTCGCCTTACGACACGACACCTGAATCACGTGGGCAAAGATTTGCAGATTGTAGCAATTGGATGGCACTTAGGCCCTTCGAGGCATTATCTCTCGCTTCTCTGTAATCGGTGGTAATTATTGAACGCGTTTACTCACAAGGGGCTTTGGGTCACCCCTTGTGATCAGAAGGGATACCAGTCTTGTGTTGGTTTACTTATAACTGTATTTTAGTAAGGATTTATACCTCTATTTATATATACATAAATACATATGGTTATATATAAATATATGTATGTGTGTACGTATTTATAGATGGATAGATATACAGATTAATATCTGCATACAAAATATAGATAAATACGTGGACACACACATATATGTGTGTGTACATATATATACATTTATATACATATATTTATATCTACATACATATTTACGTATATACAGGTATATATGTATATATATATATATATATACATATATATATATATATATATATATATATATATATATATACACACACAGGTATATATATACATATATATACATGCATACATACATAAATATATATATATATATGTTCATATACATAAATATATGCATATATATAAATAAACTAATATACATTTATATATATATATCGATAAATATATATATACATATATATTTATCTATATATATAAATGTATATTAATCTATTTATATATATACTATATATATATATATATATATATATATACATATATATACATATACATAAATAAATACATATATACATATATAATTATATATATATGTATATACATATGTATATACATTTATATGGATATACATACAGACATATATGTATATATATATATTATTATTCTTATTACATGGCTAACCCTGAACGCCCACTCGATCATCGACCCGTGCATGACAGCCTCTGCATGATCTCCATAGATGACCTCATACTGTTATCCTCGAGACAGCGACGCACTGACGGGACTCGAAACTTGTTCGGCGACACTTAAGATTAGGGTTTCGGTCTATTCGACTCTTTAAGGGGTTGAAGGGGTAGCTACGGTTGAAGGAGGGAGAACGACCTTGGACAAGGTAGTGGAAGGAGGTGACGATGGCTGGTCGGTGGTCGGCGGAGCCGGGTTGTGGTTACGATATTTTATATCTATTATTGTAAGTTGCCCTGATTTATTGTCCTATGTGTATGTATATATATCATTCTATGTTATTATCATCATTGAAGTATCTAAATGAATATGCTCAAGAATTATGCATTTTTTGTGAATTTTGTTCTATCGGTGATGGTGTAAATATAATTTATATAAATCAATTGAAAAGCGACTTTAAAACTCCTACATTAATTACTTATTTACATTACATGCTATATTACTGACAAACAAATGATCTTGTGTTAAGAAAAATAAAGGGAGAAATGATAATGAATAAGAATATAAATAGACTGCAAGAATATGGTAACAAGCAGCAGTGAGTTATAAACGACGGTGATTGCAACAAAGTTGAAAATAAGGACGCCTATATACAAATGAATAATTGAAGGAAATATAGTCGTAATCTAAAAGGAACAAAAGGATAATTTACTCTTTCGATCATACATGACATCAATTTATTTTACTTAGATTGGGTTCCGTTATGCACCCTGTTTCGGAACAACCGATGTCATTGCTAAAGAACAAAAGCTACGTAAGAATATATATATATATATATATATATATATATATATATATATATATATATATATATATATATATATATACATATATACATACAGACATATATATATATATATATATATATATATATATATATATATATATATATATGTATATATATATATATACATATATATACAGACATATATATATATATATATATATATATATATATATATATATATATATATATATATATATATATATGGATATGTATATATATTTATATGCATATCCATATATATACATATATATATATATATATATATATATATATATATATATATATATATATATATATATATGTATATGGATATGTATATATATGTATATGCATATACATACAGACACACACACACACACACACACACACACACACACACACACACACACATATATATATATATATATATATATATATATATATATATATATATATATATACACGTTCATATTTATATATGTGGAAATATACATATAATTTTTATGCATGTATATGAATATATGTATGTGTGGATATATATAAGTATATGTATCTATAATATAAACATACATACTCATTTGTATCTTTGTATACATATATATCTGCATATCTTTCTATCTACATGCATGTATATTTATTACATATGTATGTATAAACATACATACATATATATACAATGTATATATGTATATATTTATACATATATATACAATGTGTATATGTATATATTTATACATATATATACAGATATATATGCATATATATAATACTGTATATACACATGTCTACATATCTATCTATTTCTATCTATATATGTATATATATGTGTGTGTATGTTTTGCATTATTCGTCGAAATACATGATAGAAATTGGACAATAAGACAGAGAAGTACATTTGTGAAAATATAATTTTATTGAAAAAAATCGTTAA
>BOPN01000803.1:351547-364047 GCA_017312705.2 Penaeus japonicus
TTGCGGGCGGCGGCCACTTCTTGGGTGTCAGCCACGGGGGTGATGGTGCCGTCGACTCCGGCGGGGATGGTGGCAGCTACTGGTCCAGTCCACTGGTATTGGACAGGGGCGACGGTCTGGAAAGCCTGCTGAGGAGTGGCAGCAGCCTGAGCAGCACGGAAGGCTTGGAAGAACCGTGCTTTCTCAGCCTGTACCTCGGGCGTGTCTCCGATGAAGGGAGCAGCCGAGCACACTCCCAGCACTGCCAAAAGGACCTGCGAAAAAAAGAAATTTCTCCTTATACATTCGTATTATGCCGAGATCAGATAAACATGCATTCACCACGCCCACTTTCCAATGGAAGTCCTATTAGTGGAATATTAATAGGCTTCTTCTTGTATATCTTAAACGCCAGAAGTCACTCCGAGAGGAACATACCAGAGATTTCATGTTGCCGTTCTTAGACGAAGATCCGTACTGTGGTGAGCCAAGGCTCTCGCTCCCTTTATATAGCCAGACGTCGAAGGTCAGTGAGGAACCTCGAGGCGGAGACCCTGACCAAAGTTGGATAAGCTGTAGTTCAATAAACCTAAGTTAGGACTGTTATAGTCTTGTTACTATGGATTCCGGTGTACACACACAAACACATACATATGTGTATTTATAAATATTTATATATATATATATATATATATATATATATATATATATATGTATAGATAGATACAAGGGAGGGAGAGGTTTAGTCAGCATGAACAAAGACTGGCAATGATTAAGGGGCAAATAGATATCCGTGAACAAGTATTTCAACAACCTGGT
Source organism: Penaeus japonicus (assembly GCA_017312705.2). Classification (NCBI taxonomy): domain Eukaryota; kingdom Metazoa; phylum Arthropoda; class Malacostraca; order Decapoda; family Penaeidae; genus Penaeus; species Penaeus japonicus. The sequence goes on from BOPN01000803.1 coordinate 352,346, forward strand.
ACCTATATATCTTTCCAAACCTATACTGTGCATGGCATGTTCGCACTGAGCCATGAATTTACGGATGATATTTTACTTGATAACTAACATCATTATTATTTTTTTTATTACTATCTATAAATTTTTAAAAGCATCAATGTCAATATTAGTTATAGCAGTAGCTAGCATGTAAATTTTAGAATTACTGTTATATTGATTTAATCATAATTGATATGAACATTATTATCATTATAATTGTGATTATTATGATTACCGTATCATCAGTTACGGTCTGTGGCTATGTCATGTTGGACATCCAACATTCAAACTACTCTCGACTACCGTCATGCCAACATGACATAGCCACAGACTCCACACACAACCCATGGAGAATATATGTAATCTTATTTCCCTGTTTATGTCTTTTCTTACTCGTTTTTTGTTTTACATGTTTTTTATTTGTGTATTTTTTCAGTGAATTTGATGAATTGTGCTATCAGTTTTAATGTAAATAATTTTATTTCAAGGTAGGATTTTTTTGTATATGCAGATTCTGATGAAGGACACAGTTGTTGATGTCCGAAAGCTCAATAAATGAACACCCGCATGATGTGGTTTCCTGCTGTCCTGATCCTCTTGTTTATTATATATATATATATATATATATATATATATATATATATATATATATACATATATACATATATGTATGCATATAAACATATATATGTATATATTTATATATATATATGTATGTATAGATATATCTCTGTATGTATATACATACATATATATATGTATATATATATGTATGTATATATATATGTATATATAAACATATGTAAGTATATTTTTATGTTTATGCATATATATATATATATATATATATATATATATATATATATATATATATATACATATATGTATATATACATATATTTATATGTATTTGTATGTATATACATATATACATACATATATATAAATATATATGTAAATTTATATATTCATATGTTTATTTGTATGTATATATACATATATACATGTATATTTAAATGTGGGGAAATATATAGATACATATCTATATATGTATAAGAATATACGTCTGTATGTATATATATAAATATTTATACATACATATATATATATATATATATATATGTATATACATAATTATTCATATGTATATATGTATATATATATATGTATATATATACATATGTATATATATAAATATGTATATATATGAATATGTATATATATTGCATACATATATATCTATATCTTTATATCTATGCATTTATCTTCATGCATGTATATTTATTATATATGTATATATAAACATTATATATACATATATATAATGTATAAATATGTATATATTTATACACATATACATATATATATATACTATATATATACACATATCTACTTATCTTTCTATCTATATATATCTATACATGCATGTATATATGTGTGTGTGTGTTTTGCATCATTCGTAGAAAGTCATCATAATAGTAACTGGACAATAACATAGAGAAGTGCATTTGTGAAAATATATTTTTATTGAAAAATTTGGTTAATATTTACTATACATTTACCTAATCACAGTACGGTCTAGAAGGGGCGCGCCGCTGCTGCCACCTGCCTCTGGTACGCGTTGAAGAACGCCTGCTTGGCGGCTGCCACTTCGGCAGTGTCAGCCACCTGGGGAGCGGATCCCGGGAGTCCAGCTGGGACGGTGGCTGCCACGGGGCCAGTCCACTTGGGCTGGAGTGGAGCGGCATGGTGGAAGGTCTGGTGGGGAACGGCGGGGACTGGGTTGAAGGTGTGGACCTGGGCAGGGACGACAGGTGCTGTGCCAACTGTAGCCCTGACCTGTGCGTTGTAGGCGTTGAGGAAGGCGTTGCGGGCGGCAGCCACCTCATGGGTGTCTGCCACGGGGGTGACGGTGCCGTCGACACCGGCGGGGACGGTGGCAGCTACTGGTCCAGTCCACTTGAGGGTCTGAGGCGGCTTTGGTGGAAGGCCTGCTGGGGAACAGCTGGGACGGCATTGAAGGCTAGCCTGAACCACAGGCACGGTGCCAACTGTGGCCCTGACCTGTGCGTTGTAGGCGTTGAGGAAGGCGTTGCGGGCGGCGGCCACTCTTGGGCGGCCAGCCACGGGGGCGATGGTGCCGTCGACCTGGCGGGGATGGTGGCAGCTACTGGTCCAGTCCACTGGTATTGGACAGGGGCGACGGTCTGGAAAGCCTGCTGAGGAGTGGCAGCAGCCTGAGCAGCACGGAAGGCTTGGAAGAACCGTGCTTTCTCAGCCTGTACCTCGGGCGTGTCTCCGATGAAGGGAGCAGCCGAGCACACTCCTAGCACTGCCAAAAGGACCTGCGAAAAAAAAGAAGTTTCTCCTTATACACTCGTATTATGTCGAGATCAGCTACTATTTCCGTATTCAGATAATGAGCATGCATTCACCACGCCCACTTTCCAATGCAAGTCCTATCAGTGGAATATCAATAGGCTTCTTCTCGTATCTGTTATACGCCAGAAGTCACTCCGAGAGGAACATACCAGAGATTTCATGTTGCCGTTGTTAGACGAAGATCCGTACTGTGCTGAGCCAAGGCTCTCGCTCCCTTTATATAGCCAGACGTCGAAGGTCAGTGAGGAACCTCGAGGCGGAGACCCTGACCAAAGTTGGATCAGCTGTAGTTCAATCAACCTAAGTTAGGATTGTTATAGTCTTGTTACTGGGGATTCAAGTGTACACATACAAACACGCACACAACTATATATGTATATATATTGATATAAATATATATGGATAGATATTTGTGTATATATAGAGATAGTTATATACAAGAGAGAGGTAATTACAATAGACAAAGTCTAAGACTGATTAGGGAATTGATAAGTATCCGTGAACAAGGATTATCTCACCAACCTATATGTACCTCTTCGCCACCTACACTTATTGCTATTTTTACACTGTTATCATTATTGGTTTTAGTAGTAGTAATAGTACAACTATATCATTTTTTAAAAGTGATATTATCATTATTAGTTTTAGCAGTAGATCGTAGTAACATATTGCTATATTGATATCACTATAATTGTTATTAGCATTATTACGGTAATGTTACGGTAAGTTAAAATTTATCATCATTATCATTGTGATTATTATGATTACCGTATCATCAGTTACGGTTGGATGAAACTGTATCTTGTTTGCCTGTTTGTTTTAAAGAGATTTCTGGAAGCACAAGAATTGATTAGACCCCCCTTTCTTTAAATTGCCATATTACTCCCCCGGACTGATGATCGTGACTTGTTCATAGTCATGTCTGACCTGCAGACTTTTCAATCATATTTCATCTGGTTCGCCCAAGCAAACGAAGTTCTAGAGAGTAAACACGAGTAGCCGGGCTGTTCGAGAAACCTCCTCTATTCCCACTAAGCTTCAAAAATCATCTGGTCGTGTCCCTTCTTGACTCGGTAGACGATAGGACCCATAGGAACCCTATGACTCAGGGGTGACTGGTGCTAGCAACGTTAGTCAACACGGCTTCGCATTTCCGGGACTTACTATCCTTCACTATCCTTCCCGAAAAAAAATTCTTTTAGCGACTGAAGGATGAATTCGGGTCGGAAATTTGGAAGAAATCATGCAGTCCGGAGTGCATGGTGGTGGCCGCATGACGGTGACGATTCGCCTTACGCCACGACATCTGAATCACGTGGGCAAAGATTTGCAGATTGTGGCACTTGGATGGCACTCAGGCCCTTGGAGGCATTATCTCTCGCTTCTCTGTAATCGGTGGTAATTATTGAACGCGTTTACTCACAAGGGGCTTTGGGTCACCCCTTGTGATCAAAAGGGATACCAGTCTTTTATTGGTTTACATATAATTGTATTTTAGTAAGGATTTCTATCTATATTCATATATATATATATATATATATATATATATATATATATATATATATATACATATATATACATATATACATATCTATATATATACATATATATTTATATCTATATCAATAGACATATACTTGTGTGCGTGTATTTATAGATTGAAAGATGGACATATAGATATTTACATAAAAATATACATAGACACATGGACACACATATATATTCATACATATCTATATGTGTGTGCATACATATACATATAAATGCATATATAAACAAACATATATTTATATCTATATACATATTTACATAAATATATATATATATTTATATATATACATATATACAGATATATATACCTATATATATATGTTATATATATATATATATATATATATATATATATATATATATATATATATGTGTGTGTGTGTGTGTGTGTGTGTGTGTGTGTGTGTGTGTGTGTTTATTTATGTATATGTACATGTATATATATCTATCTATCTATAGATATATATACATATATTATATGTATGTATAAATATAAATGTACACTCATTTGTATATGCATATATATATATATATATATATATATATATATATATATATATACATATATATATATATATATTTTTTTTTTTTTTTTTTTTTTTTTTTTTTTTTTTTTTTTTTTTACACACACACACACACACACACACACACACACACACACACATATATATATATATATATATATATATATATATTATATATATATATGTATGTATGTATATAAATATATCTTGTTTGTAAATACATATATATATATACATATGTATGTATATATATATATCTATATATATATATATATATATATATATATATATATATATATATATATATATATATATATATATAGTATATATTGATATATTCTAATGTATATGCATATATATATATATATATATATATACATATATATACATATGTATATTTATATGTATATATATGTATATACATATATACATATATATCTAAATTTATATATCTATCTATATATATATTTGTATATTTGTATGTATATATACATATATACATGCATATTCAAATGAGGGGAAATATATTGATGCATATCTATATATGTATAAGAATATTCGTCTGTATGGATATATATAAATCAGTTCAGTTCAGTTCAGAGAGATTTGCGAAGACGTCCCTTCGCCCGGGTTATATGCACGAGGCGGCTCGGCCTCTGCCAGCTATAAGTGCTGACTCATCTGATCATCATAACTGAATGCTTACCGTGGCGGTTGGATTGCCTGAAGGCGCTCCAGTTGCCACGGGGAAAGCAATAGGCATAGCCGCCTTACCAACCCGGCGGCTGTCGTCTCTGGGCCCTGCCTGAGGAAGCGAGTGTGCTCGCATTCCATCAAGTAGTGCTCTACCTTGGCCGTCCGGCGCGCCACAATGTCTACAGCGTCACTCATCATGCCCAATGGTGGGTATGATTTGCCACGCACAAGGGTAGCCTAATCTCAGTCTGGGGAGACTGACTTCAGGTCGGCTTGGTATTTTAGGAGAGAGTATCAGCGACTCATAGCCTGTGACGTCTGAGTACCAGCTGTCCGAGGGGGAGGTTCTCGCAACCTCTCTATGTCGCTACACGGCACCGACCTGCCCTGCAGCCATCGCTTTACGCCTTAGCAGTTCCCGGCTAGGATGCACCACAAGATCACTCAAGGGTTTTTTCCTGCCTTCCTCCGCTAGCCTGTCAGCTACATCGTTCCCTTTAATACCAACATGACTTGGAATCCAGTTGATGATCATGCGTCTACCCTGATCCAGGATTCTCTGAGCAATGGTAAGAATCGTGGTTAGAAGGTAAACGTTATCAAGGGGCGTGCTTTGCTGCAGGCTGTCAATGGCGGCCGTAGAGTCTGTATGTATGACAACATGCCCGTCAGTCTAGGCTGCATGGGCTAGGGCTTCCATAATAGCGACTGCCTCTGATATATATATAAATATATATATATATATAGAGAGAGAGAGAGATAATTATTCATATGTATATATGTATTCATATATATACATGTATATATATATATATATATATATATATATATATATATAAACATGTATATATATATTGCATATATATATATATATATATATATATATATATATATATATATATATATATATATATATCTTTCTATCTATGCATCGATCTACATGCTTGTTTATTTATTATATATGTATATATAAATATATATACATATATATATATATATAATGTATAAATATGTATATATTTATACACATACATATATATATATATATATATATATATATATATATATATATGAATATACATACTATATATATACATATCTACTTATTTTTCTATCTATATATATCTATACATGTTTGTATATGTGTGTGTGTGTTTTGCATTATTCGTCGAAATACATCATAATAGTAATTGGACAATAACAGAGAGAAGTACATTTGTGAAAATATATTTTTATTGAAAAATTTGGTTAATATTTACTATACATTTACCTAATCACAGTACGGTCTAGAAGGGGCGCGCCGCTGCTGCCACCTGCCTCTGGCACGTGCTGAAGAACGCCTTGCTTGGCGGCTGATTTTCGGCAGTGTCAGCCACCTGGGGAGCGGATCCCGGGAGTCCAGCTGGGACGGTGGTTGTTACTAGCCAGTCCACCGGGGCTGGAGTGGAGCGGCATGGTGGAAGGTCTGGTGGGGAACGGCGGGGACTGGGTTGAAGGTGTGGACCTGGGCAGGGACGACAGGTGCTGTGCCAACTGTAGCCCTGACCTGTGCGTTGTAGGCGTTGAGGAAGGGTGCAGGCGGCAGCCACCTCATGGGTGTCTGCCCATGGGGTGATGGTGCCGTCGACACCGGCGGGGACGGTGGCAGCTACTGGTCCAGTCCACCTGAGGGTCTGAGGGGCGGCTTGGTGGAAGGCCTGCTGGGGAACAGCTGGGACGGCATTGAAGGCTGGGGCCTGAAGCACAGGCACGGTGCCAACTGTGGCCCTGACCTGTGCGTTGTAGGCGTTGAGGAAGGCGTTGCGGGCGGCGGCCACTTCTTGCGTCAGCCACTGGGGTGATGGTGCCGTCGACTCCGGCGGGGATGGTGGCAGCTACTGGTCCAGTCCACTGGTATTGGACAGGGGCGACGGTCTGGAAAGCCTGCTGAGGAGTGGCAGCAGCCTGAGCAGCACTGGAAGTGGGTTTGGAAGAACCGTGCTTTCTCAGCCTGTACCTCGGGCGTGTTCCCGATGAAGGGAGCAGCCGAGCACACTCCTAGCACTGCCAAAAGGACCTGCGAAAAAAAGAAGTTTCTCCTTATACACTCGTATTATGCCGAGATTAGCTACTATTTCCATATTCAGATAAACATGCATTCACCACGCCCACTTTCCAGTGCAAGTCCTATCAATAGAATATTAGTAGGCTTCTCGTATATGTTATTCGGCGGAAGTCACTCCGAGAGGAACATACCAGAGATTTCATGTTGCCGTTCTTAGACGAAGATCCGTACTGTGCTGAGCCAAGGCTCTCGCTCCCTTTATATAGCCAGACGTCGAAGGTCAGTGAGGAACCTCGAGGCGGAGACCCTGACCAAAGTTGGATCAGCTGTAGTTCATTAAACCTAAGTTAGGATTTATTATCTTGTTACTGTGGATTCATGTGTACACACACAAACACACACACACACACTCACATTTATATATATATGTATAAATGTGTCTATATATATATATAGATATATACTGGGGAGAGAGAGGTTTAGTCAGCATGAACACTGACACTGATTAAGGGGAAAATAGATATCCGTGAACAAGTATTTCAACAACTTGGTACCTATATATTTTTACACCACCTACACTGTGCATGGCATGTTCGTACTGAACCATGGATTTATAGATAATACTATTCATGATTACTACTATTATTATTTTTATTCCTATTACTATCGTTAAGTCCATCATTATTGTTAGTAGTAGTAGTATAACTATCCATCAATTTTTAAAAGCATTAATATCAATATTATTTATAGTAGTAGTTCGTAGTAATATGCTTTCAATGTAAATTTTAGAATTACTGTTATACTGATATCATTATAATTGATATGAACATTATTATCATTATCTTGTTTGGTTGTTTGTTTTAAAGGGATTTCTGGAAGAACGAGAGTAGATTAAACCCCCTTTTCTTTAAATTGCCACATTGCTCCCCCGGACAGATGATCGTGACTTGTTCATAGTCATGGCTGACCTGCAGAATGTTCAGTCATATTTCATCTGATTCACCCAAGTAAACGAAGTTCTAGAGAGTAAACATGTGTAGCCGGGCTGTTCGAGAAACCTCCTCTATTTCCTCTAAGCTTCAGAAATATTCTGGTCGTGTCCCTTCTTGACTTGGTAGACGATAGGACCCATAGGAGCTCAGTGACTCAGGGGTGAATTGTGCTTGCAACGTCAGTCAACACTGCTTATATATATAAACATACATATTCATATTGTAAGGTGGCATCCCGCAGCCTCACATCTCCCGGTCATCTCCCGTTCATCTCCCATCGTCTCGCGCGTTTCGCCTTACTGTCCGATCTTCGGCTGCTACCTTCTCTTCTTTTTGTCTGTCTTTTATTTATTTTATGCTTCGTTTGTTTTATTCGCAATTGTTTGAGTTTGCCCTTTCACTCTGTACTTCCGTCTGCGATTCATTTACAAGTATGTTCTTTTTCACGTTTCATCTTTGACTTCCTTAGCCTGTTATGCTTTTTTTATATTTTTTATTATTATCATTAGTTCTTAACTTATCTTTTAGGTATTTTTCCCCACCTACAGTGGCTTAGTTTTTGTTTTGAAAAATATTCATTCAACGCATTATTTTTCTGTTTTAATTTCTCTCAGACTATTGCATTGTGAATGAATATGTTTCTCAGTTTTATTGTATCCTGAAGATGATCTAGTGTGATTTTTGTGGCTTTTCTTTTGAATTTCTGTATATATTTTATTTTCGTTAATCGATGTTCGACGTGGCTTATGACGTCACGAAAGCTATAAATATAGGCCTTATTGAGCGGGAAATAGATTCATTCTCAGCCAGACAACGGTATTTCGCTGTGTGACTTTTATTTATTTATTTATTTATTTATTTTTTATTAGCCGGCCGATGGAAGACTCAGCCCATCGAAGCATCACATCCTCGTATTTAAGTTAAGTTCTGTTTCCTGATTGTATTTGTTTTTCATGGGAGCTGGTCATGATTCTGTATTTCTAATTATGAATATGAACCAGTATTTATAGATTATACAGTATTATGATGCTGGAGAATATTCATTAAGGTTTCTTTTTCACTATTTCATGTTTTTCATATGACAACTGAATTTTGATGAGGTAATGCCTAGGACTAATCCAGGGGAGTCAACTGATTTCTACACGCTACCAATTCATATAAATTAATTCGACAGGAACCCACTAATTATAGTACACTATGGCTACAGAGCCTTATACCCCACGACAATATGTATATATGTATACATATATATATCTTCATATCTTTCTATCTATATGCATGTATATTTATCATATGTGTGTATATAAACATACACACACATATATATACATATATATACATATCTTTCTATCTATTTCTATCTATATATGTATATATATGTGTGTGTGTATGTTTTGCATTATTCGTCGAAAGTCATCATAATAATAATTGGACAATAACACAGAGAAGTACATTTGTGAAAATATAATTTTATTGAAAAAATCTTTAATATTTACTATAAATTTACCTAATCACAGTACGGTCTAGAAGGGGCGCGCCGCTGCTGCCACCTGCCTCTGGTACGCGTTGAAGAACGCCTGCTTGGCGGCTGCCACTTCGGGGGTGTCAGCCACCTGGGGAGCGGATCCCGGGAGTCCAGCTGGGACGGTGGCTGCCACGGGGCCAGTCCACTTGGGCTGGAGTGGAGCGGCATGGTGGAAGGTCTGGTGGGGAACGGCGGGGACTGGGTTGAAGGTGTGGACCTGGGCAGGGACGACAGGTGCGGTGCCAACGGTGGCTGCGACCTGAGCACGGTAGGCGTTGAGGAAGGCGTTGCGGGCGGCAGCCACCTCATGGGTGTCTGCCACGGGGGTGACGGTGCCGTCGACACCGGCGGGGACGGTGGCAGCTACTGGTCCAGTCCACTTGAGGGTCTGAGGGGCGGCTTGGTGGAAGGCCTGCTGGGGAACAGCTGGGACGGCATTGAAGGCTGGGGCCTGAACCACAGGCACGGTGCCAACTGTGGCCCTGACCTGTGCGTTGTAGGCGTTGAGGAAGGCGTTGCGGGCGGCGGCCACTTCTTGGGTGTCAGCCACGGGGGTGATGGTGCCGTCGACTCCGGCGGGGATGGTGGCAGCTACTGGTCCAGTCCACTGGTATTGGACAGGGGCGACGGTCTGGAAAGCCTGCTGAGGAGTGGCAGCAGCCTGAGCAGCACGGAAGGCTTGGAAGAACCGTGCTTTCTCAGCCTGTACCTCGGGCGTGTCTCCGATGAAGGGAGCAGCCGAGCACACTCCTAGCACTGCCAAAAGGACCTGCGAAAAAAAGGGTTTTCTTTATACACTCGTATTATGCCGAGATCAGCTACTATTTCCGTATTCAGATAATGAGCATGCATTCACCACGCCCACTTTCCAATGCAAGTTCTATCAGCGGAATATTAATAGGCTTCTTCTCGTATCTCTCATATGCCAGAAATCGCTCCGAGAGGAACATACCAGAGATTTCATGTTGCCGTTGTTAGACGAAGATCCGTACTGTGCTGAGCCAAGGCTCTCGCTCCCTTTATATAGCCAGACGTCGAAGGTCAGTGAGGAACCTCGAGGCGGAGACCCTGACCAAAGTTGGATCTGCTGTAGTTCAATAAACCTAAGTTAGGATTGTTATAGTCTTGTTGCTATGGACAGATAGATACAGGGAGAGAGAGGTTTAGTCAGGATGAACAAAGACTGGCACTGATTAAGGGGCAAATAGATACCCGTGAACAAGCATTTCAACAACCTGGTACACTTATATCTTTACACCACCTACACTGTGCATAGCATGTTCGCACTGAACCATGAATTTATAGATAATACTATTCATGATTACTAACATTATTATTTTTATTTTTATTACTATCGTTATGACCATCATTATTGTTAGTAGTAGTACAACTATCTATCAATTTATAGAAGCATCGATATCAATATTAGTTCTAGCAGTAGTTCGCAGTAATATACTTTCAGTGTAAACCTTAGAATTACTGTTGTACTGAACATTATCATCATTATCATTGTGATTATTATCATTACCGTATCATCAGTTACGATTGGTTGAAAGTGTATCTTGTTTGGTTGTTTGTTTTAAAGTGATTTCTGGAAGCACGAGAGTAGATTAGACCCCCCTTTCTTTAAATTGCCATATTACTCCCCCGGACTGATGATCGTGACTTGTTCATAGTCATGTCTGACCTGCAGACTGTTCAGTCATATTTCATCTGGTCCGCCGAAGCAAACGAAGTTCTAGAGAGTAAACACAAGTAGCCGGGCTGTTCGAGAAACCTCCTCTATTCCTACTCAGCTTCAGAAATATTCTGGTCGTGTCCCTTCTTGACTTGGTAGACGATAGGACCCACAGGAGCTCAGTGACTCAGGGGTGACTCGTGCTTGCAACGTCAGTCAACACGGCTTCGCTTTTCCAGGACTTACTATCCTTCACTATCCTTCCCGAAAAAGACTCTTTTAGCGACTGAAG
>BOPN01000803.1:381547-389047 GCA_017312705.2 Penaeus japonicus
ACTGCCAAGAAAATCTAGAAAGAAACAGTTTCCTTGAGTGGTGATGTGTATTACATTTTAGTGCTTAAGAAAACATCCCTACTGCTATGATGAGAAACAGTTATAAAACACTCTTCTGTTGTTTTTCAGTTTAATACGTCCACAAGCCAAACATTATATATAGCTATCACTGGCACTATTTGAATTTGCTTCTGAAGTGAACATTGCATTGTGGGATTACCAGAGGCGTCATGATTATTTTCCTGATCGAAGACTCGTACTGCGTCAATCCAAGATCTTCTTGGCTTTATATACCAAGAGCAGAAGGTCAGTCGGAATCCGTAGCGTAGCGGTCGCCTCATCTCTCGTTGGGTGTCCAAGTCCTGCCTCATCCCGCTTGGCTGACCTTTGCAACATATCCGGTGCCACCCACACATACACGCACACATATATGGGGACACACATGCACGCACACATATATGGACACATACATGCACGCATACATAAATGGGGACACATGCACGCACACATATATGGGGACATACATGCACGCACACATAAATGGGGACACATGCACGCATACATATATGGACACACATAGGCACGCACACACTCGAGTGTGTTCGCGTGCCCGTGTTTTTGTTTAAGCGTGATAATTTTAGAACAACTCATGATGTAGCGAGAAAAAGAGAATATATAATCTTACATAAAAAAAAGAAAAATAATGACGTTCAATTCTTGAATGTACATTTACATAGCTTGTATAACTTAAAAAAAAATAAAAAAATACTTATTTTTTATATTATAAATGACAAATGGTTGAGCAAAGACATTATAATAATAACATAGAAACAAATTAGTGAATTGACAAGTGTTTAGGAATATAATAAATATATCCACATGTGAATGTTTTCATAAATATGATAATACAAAGAAAGAAAGAGAGAGAGGGTGGAGAGAAACATAGATCAACACATATGCAGTATCGTATGAACAAAGAAAAAAAAAAATGAACATAAAAATAACAATAACAATAAACCATAAGGCGGTTTGTAATTCCTCCTTATTGTATCTACATTTCCTTTTGGATGTAAATATAGATGCATAGATTGTATGTAAGTATGCAGCCTCTCCTTTCACATAAAAATATACTCGTATCACATCACGTATACGAAAAATTATATTATACTTTGTCTGCCTCGAAGATATATCCATCATGTAGAGTGATGGGAACTGTAGCATGACTTAAAATTTTAAAACATAAGATTTTTTTTTTTTTCTTTCTTTTTTTTTTTTTTTTTTTTTCTTTTTTTAAGATGAAAACTGTCGAGTGACTTATAGACATTTTGTTTCTTCGTAGTTCCACTTCCTTCAGAGCCAAGTCATCCGGAAAGCTTCCGGCTATCATGAACATTATATCAGTTCAAGACCTGTTTAGAGACTGCTTTGTGCGTCACTTAATCACTCAATCTTTCTTTCTGTCTGTTTTATTTCCTGTCACTCTTCCTCACTGTAAATTTCCTCTCACTCTCTCTCTCTCATTCTATCTCTCTCTATCTATCCCCACTCTCTCTCTCTCTCTCTCTCCATCCATCTCACTCCCTCTCTCTAACACCCTGTCTTTGTCTTCTCTTTCCTTCCCTATCTTCTCTCTCTATTTATCTATCCCCACCCTCTCTCTCTCTCACTCTCTCTCTCTCTCCATCCATCCATCTCACTTTCTTTCCATCTCACTCCCCCTCTCTAACACCCTCTGTCTTTGTCTTCTCTTTCCTTCCCTCTCTTGTTCCGGTGATTGCTGGGAAAGCAAATCGCCTCGAGTGTGCCACTGACCTCCGATCTAAAAGAAGAAAAGAAAGAAAACAATATCATATCCTTTTAAAGGACTTTGGGCAACTTGCAACAAACATCTAACTCAAAATATCGGCCCTTAAATGTGGGATTTTTCCACCTTAATCTTATCAGGAATTAATGAAAACTCGTTGACAATGCTGTCTGGAGGACGAATGCTGCTTTGTTCTGCTCGTAAGGCACCGGCGAGGTGACACACACACACACACACATATATATATATATATATATATGTATATATATATATAATATATATACATATACATATACATAGTTATATCTAAACATACATATTTATGTATATATATATATATATATATATATATATATATATATATATATATATATATATATATACACACACACATCTGCGTGTGTGTATGTATGTACGTATGGGTGTGTGTCTGGGTGCGGATGATGAAATAAGTTTCTTATATATTCTCACATTTCAGGCAGAAATATTAACTACCTCCATAACTATACTTTCAAGTCAAACTCGACACAAAAATGAATAAATAAATAAATAAATAAATAGATAAATAAATCAAATGATTTTTACCGGCATCTATCATCGGGTAAAGATGCTGACTCACTATTCACGCGGAAAAAATATTCTATACCTTTGTTACCAGTTCCTTCTCTATAAGAAAGGCCGTCAAAAATCAAATTGCTGATATAAGCTTGTACCTAATCAGTTCAAAACGAAATCTGATTGTCATAACGTAGACTTATGCGGAATCTGCTGCTTGCCTCTTTTACTGAGTGGAAGACCTGGTTCTTCGAGGTTCGGGTTTCGTGAGTGTCAGCATCCTGAGGAGATGATCCTGGAATTTCATCTGGGATCATGACACTCCTTCTTCATGAGGGCATCGTACCCTCTCATTTTATTATTTTCCCCTTCCTCCGCCTTCTCTTTGTATTTCTTTTTCCTTTTCTATGTCTTCTCCTAACCCCCCTACTCCTCCTTTCTCTTTCTCGAACCTGCTCCTCCTCCCTCTCTCTTATAATGCCTAACCAGACACGCAATTGTCATTGATGTTTATTTTTCTATAGCATATACATTATCCCTGTCTAACAGTAATGGTAAACGGTTGTTTAATTTTCACTTTAACGCTAGCTGTGTGTGCGAAGCTCATCGTTTTTTTTTTAACATAGGGTAACCAAAATCCAAGAATACTACTATAATTTTATTTCAATTTTGATCAATGTTTCCATTGCTATATACATTATGTCAGTACGGTCTAGTAGTAATGCCTCGATGGGGGCGCCGCAGCTGCTGCCTGTCTGTTGTACGTGTTGAAGAACGCCTGCTTGGCGGCTGCCACTTCGGCAGTGTCAGCCACCTGGGGAGCGGATCCCGGGAGTCCAGCTGGGACGGTGGCTGCCACGGGGCCAGTCCACTTGGGCTGGGCTGGAGCGGCATGGTGGAAGGTCTGGTGGGGAACAGCTGGGGCGTGATGGTAGGTGGGGGTGTAGGAGTGGGCGGTAGGTGCAGCACCAACTGTGGCCCTGACCTGTGCGTTGTAGGCGTTGAGGAAGGCGTTGCGGGCGGCAGACACTTCTTGGGTGTCGGCAGGTGGTGATGGTGCCGTCGACTCCTGCGGGGACAGTGGCAGTTACTGGTCCAGTCCACCTTGGGCTGGACAGGGGCGTAGAATGTCTGGGTTGAGGGGCGGCATGGTGGTAGAGGGCCTGCTGAGGAGCAGCAGCCTGAGCAGCACGGAAGGCTTGGAAGAAGCGTGCTCTCTCAGCCTGCACTTCGGGGGCGTATCCCGTGAAGGGGCCAGCCGAAGCCACTCCCAGCACTGCCAAGAAAATCTGCAGAAGAAATATTTCTCTTTAGTGCACTGCTATTTTGGTTCATACAATGCGATTTAATGGAAAGGAATAAATGGAAAACATATTTATGTTTACTGTACACTACTCTTTTCACCATAAAGCAAACTTGATTTCAGTAAATCATCACAGCCACTCTATCGAGTAGCTTCTGAAGTGAACAAGTGCATTGTGGGATTACCAGAGGCGTCATGATTATTTTCCTGATCGAAGACTCGTACTGCGCCAATCCAAGATCTTCTTGGCTTTATATACCAAGAGCAGAAGGTCAGTCGGAATCCGTAGCGTAGCGGTCGCCTCATCTCTCGTTGGGCGTCCAAGTCCCGCCTCATCCCGCTTGGCTGACCTTTGCAGCATTTCCGCCGCTTCATTCATTCAGTTCTACTATGCGAAAATACATTCATATGTATATATATATGTATATATGTGTATGTATATGTATATATATACAATATATATCTACAATATACATCTACAAATGTGGGTGAGTCTGAGTGTGTGTGTGTGTATGTGTGTTTATGTTTACTCTAGATTCACTCAATGAACATTTTACCAACTCAGCTTATAAACTGGTCACCATCGCTTCTTTAGAAATTTGAAATTGATCAGGTGAGTACATAAACAGATCTCTCTTTCTCTCTCCCTCTCTCTCTTCTTTTCTCTTTTGTCTCTCTCATCCAAAGAGACTCGTCTTACAAGTGTCAATCTTGCAAGTTTAGTGCACTGTGTATCTGCTCTTAGATGCAAACCTTCCTTAGAAATAGTATAGCGGTTTGAGAGTAAAGTTGTTTTTTTTTCTTTCTTTATCTCACTCCTGTCAAAGGACACTAAATGAGTCATGCATATATTCACGAGCGTGTCGCCGCCTGTTTTGGAAATTGGAAGAGGTCTTGAGACTTGATCATGCAAGCACTGTTGAATTATACTTTCTTCTCTCTCTTTCCGTCTCTTTCTGTTTGTGCCTCCCCCTCCCTCTCTTACTACATATACATATAAGAGTAACTTCTCAAAAAACAAAAACAAAAAAAAACTTGACCTACAATGCTGATTCATCTTAGCTCGTTTAACATTTAGATCTATAAATAGTTCACCATCGAATTAGAGACTTTAGGCGTGACATCAAATTTCTGGCTCTGTAACTGATGACTTATCTTCATTGTGAAAATAATAACGTGAATTAATTAAACATCAGATTTGATTCGTATCTGAAATACACCTCAGTGCATGAGAGGTGATACAAGTATCCATACCTCTACCTTAAACAACAGTTTTGGCCTACTTTCTAAAACATTCGTATCAATCTCAATTCAAAATGTGTAAACTGCTGAGAAGAGGTATATACAGTAGTCGTCATGTACAGATCTGGTAACTTTATCATCCAGTCTCATCACTCTAGGCACTAAAAGTATTTGAGGAAGGAATATTTTGCAGTAAAGCTTAAGATATAGTGCTTCTTTGTCTTTTTTGTATTGTGAGTTTTAGATGATATCAATTCTATATAAAGAGAGAGGCAGAGAACTGTAGATTATCAAAGCCCTATAATTTGAGGATAGGGCGATCCCAAGTGTTCATTGTTTTGATATTGTTGTTGATTTTCCTTTTCTTTTTCAGTGTAGCGGAAGAAAATCAGGAAAATACATGAATAATAAATGAATGACTTTCTAATTCAATTGATATTTTTGTTATTATATACATCTTGTCAGTACGGTCTAGTAGTAATGCCTCGATGGGGGCGCCGCAGCTGCTGCCTGCCTGTTGTACGTTGAAGAACGCCCGCTTCGCGCTCGCCACTGAAGTGTCAGCCACCCGGAGCGGATCCCGGAAACCAGGCTGGTGACGGTGGCTGCCACGGGGCCAGTCCACTTGGGCTGGACTGGAGCAGCATGGTGGAAGGTCTGGTGGGGAACAGCTGGGGCGTGATGGTAGGTAGGGGTGTAGGAGGGAACGGCGGGCGCAGCACCAACTGTGGCCCTGACCTGTGCGTTGTAGGCGTTGAGGAAGGCGTTGCGGGCGGCAGACACTTCGGGGGTGTCAGCCACCTGGGGAGCGGATCCCGGGAGTCCAGCTGGGACGGTGGCTGCCACGGGGCCAGTCCACTTGGGCTGGGCTGGAGCGGCATGGTGGAAGGTATGCTGGGGAACAGCTGGGGCATGATGATAGGTAGGGGTGTAGGAGTGGGCGGTAGGTGCAGCACCAACTGTGGCCCTGACCTGTGCGTTGTAGGCGTTGAGGAAGGCGTTGCGGGCGGCAGACACTCAGTGTCGGACACAGGGGTGATGGTGCCGTCGACCTCGCGGGACAGTGGCAGCTACTGGTCCAGTCCACTTGGGCTGGACAGGGGCGTAGAATGTTCAAGGAGGGGGCGGCATGGTGGTAGAGGGCCTGCTGAGGGGCGGCAGCAGCCTGAGCAGCACGGAAGGCTTGGAAGAACCGTGCTCTCTCAGCCTGCACTTCGGGGGCGTATCCCGTGAAGGGGCCAGCCGAAGCCACTCCCAGCACTGCCAAGAAAATCTGGAAAGAAGCAGTTTCCTTGAGTGGTGATGTGTGTTACATTTTAGTGCTTAAGAAAACATCCCAGCTGCTACGATGAGAAACAGTTATAAAACACTCTTCTGTTGTTGTATTTCAGTTTAATACGTTCACAAGCCAAACAGTATATATAGCTATCACTGGCACTATTTGAATTTGCTTCTGAAGTGAACATTGCATTGTGGGATTACCAGAGGCGTCATGATTATCTTCCAGATCGAAGACTCGTACTGCGCCAATCCAAGATCTGCTTGGCTTTATATACCAAGAGCAGAAGGTCAGTCGGAATCCGTAGCGTAGCGGTCGCCTCGTCTCTCGTTGGGCGTCCAAGTCCTGCCTCATCCCGCTTGGCTGACCTTTGCAACATATCCGCCGCTTCATTCATTCAGATCTACTATGCGAAAATTCATTCATATATACATATCTATCTATCTATCTATCTATCTATATATGTATATATATGTATATATATATGTATATATACATATATAGATATATATGTACATATATGTAATATAGATAGATAGATATAAAGGAATATATATATATATATATATATATATATATATATATATATATATATATATGTATGTATATTTTTATTAATATGTATAGCTATATGAATATATATTTTTTCTTCTTTAATAACATATCTATGAATATATGTGGATGACTCTGAGTGTGTGTATGTATGTATGCGTTTACTCTAGATTCACTCAATGAACATTTTTACTAACTCAGCTTATAAATTGATCACTATCGCTTCTTTAGAAATTTGAAACTGATCAGGTGAGTACATAAATAGATCTCTCTCCCTCCCTCTCTCTCTTTTCTCTCTCTCATCCAAAGAGATTCATCTTACAAGTGTCAATCTATCGAGTTTAGTGCAAGGTGTATCTGCTCTTTGATGCAAACCTTCCTTAGAAATAGTATAGCGGTTTGAGAGTAAAGTTTTTTTTTCTTTTATTTTTCTTTATCTCACTCCTGTCAAAGGACACTAAATGAGTCATGTGTATATTCACGAGTGTGTCTCTGCCCGTTTTGATAATTGCAAGAGGTCTCGAGACTTGATCATGCAAACACTGTTGAATTATACTTTCTTCACTCTCTCTCATTTTCTTTCTCTCTCTTTCCGTCCCTTTCCGTTTGTCCCCCTACCCTTATTTCTCTATCACTCTCTTTCTCTTGGAACAAAACTGATATTCCTTACTCTGTACGACATATCTTGATACATATGAGAGTAGCTTCTCAAAAAAAAAAAAAAAAAAAAAATAGACTGCATGATTCGGACTTTGATCTACAATG
>BOPN01000803.1:394047-396547 GCA_017312705.2 Penaeus japonicus
CTAAGAACATTCCTTATTGCTACTGCGCTAGAGGTAAGCAAAGCGTCATATTGTATGTCAGTGATGGATGATATGCAAATCCCATACAATCATGCCACTCCGGGCAACCAATGGAAACGTAAACTGAACTAAGGAACTCTCCTGAGAACGTAGCCTTTGAGCCTCGGAGCATGCAAGATCCGCACCATGAATGACCACAATGTACTACAGCATGTTTTTCTGAAAATGAAGGTATCCAAATTTATAATTTGAGTGAAGTCAGTGAAGTTTGAAGCAATATTAAAGACAGTCACATTATGGATCGGAGATGACAGATCTGCTGTTGTTAGTTTTGTGATGTCAGTATCGACAAAAATACCGGTATTGCCGATACTGGTTTTTGAAATAATACCGGTACGGCTTGTACCGGTAAAAGTCACGATACCGGTAATTCCTCAAACCAAGCCGTTAGGATAGCGCAGTGGTTAGCGTGCCAACCTCACATCCCCGTGGTATGCAGTTGGAGCCCCGTCCAACTTGGTGAGTTTCCACTGTCGCCTGGCGGTCACTGCCGTGACTGAGCATCACGGTGGGTCAGGACCAAGCTCAAATCGAGTCAACAGTAATTGGCACACTCTCACTAGTCAGCACTCACCGAGAGAGGAGGGCTCGCTTCAGCGCATATAAGCCCGGAACATGTCCAACATGCACGGATAGTATTTAACACGACAATCGCACAAGGTAATTTTTGGTGACGTTTAAGGGCGCGTCAGTGATTGTATTCTTATCGTGACATCAGATTGCATGAATGCCTTGAGGAAAATCATGTTCAGAATTCCCTTGCTCATAAAATGTGAATTTTAATGATATTACGTAAATCCCTTTTGATGATTACAGTTTAGCCCAGAAAATGTTAGTATAAACTAGTATGATTTTTTTTTTTTTTTTTTTTCAAGCGCATCAGAAAATCAGGAAAATACATGAATGATAAATGAATGACTTTCTAAATTAATTGATATTTTCGTTATTATATACATGTCAGTACAGTCTAGTAGTAATGCCTCGACGGGGGCGCCGCAGCTGCTGCCTGCCTCTGGTACGTGTTGAAGAACGCCTGCTTGGCGGCTGCCACTTCGGCAGTGTCAGCCACCTGGGGAGCGGATCCCGGGAGTCCAGCTGGGACGGTGGCTGCCACGGGGCCAGTCCACTTGGGCTGGACTGGAGCGGCATGGTGGAAGGACTGGTGGGGAACAGCTGGGGCGTGATGGTAGGTAGGGGTGTAGGAGTGGGCGGTAGGTGCAGCACCAACTGTGGCCCTGACCTGTGCGTTGTAGGCGTTGAGGAAGGCGTTGCGGGCGGCAGACACTTCTTGGGTGTCGGACACAGGGGTGATGGTGCCGTCGACTCCCGCGGGGACAGTGGCAGCTACTGGTCCAGTCCACTTGGGCTGGACAGGGGCGGCGTGGTGGTAGAGGGCCTGCTGAGGGGCGGCAGCAGCCTGAGCAGCACGGAAGGCTTGGAAGAACCGTGCTCTCTCAGCCTGCACTTCGGGGGCGTATCCCGTGAAGGGGCCAGCCGAAGCCACTCCCAGCACTGCCAAGAAAATCTGGAAAGAAACAGTTTCCTTGAGTGGTGATGTGTGTTATATCTTAGTGCTTAAGAAAACATCCCAGCTGCTACGATGAGAAACAGTTATAAAACATTCTTCTGTTGTTGTTTTTCAGTTTAGTGCGTCCACAAGCCAAACATTATATATAGCTATCACTGGCACTATTTGAATTAGCTTCTGAAGTGAACAAGTGCATTGTGGGATTACCAGAGGCGTCATGATTATTTTCCTGATCGAAGACTCGTACTGCGCCAATCCAAGATCGTCTTGGCTTTATATACCAAGAGCAGAAGGTCAGTCGGAATCCGTAGCGTAGCGGTCGCTTCATCTCTCGTTGGGTGTCCAAGTCCTGCCTCATCCCGCTTGGCTGACCTTTGCAGCATATCCGGTGCCACCCACACATACACGCATACATAAATGGGGACACACATAAATGGGGACACACATGTACGCACACACATATGGACACACATATGCACGAACACATATATGGACACACATATGCACGCACACACTCGAGTGTGTTCGTGTTCCAGTGTTTTTGTTTAAGCGTGATAATTTTAGAACTCACGATTAATAGTGGCAAAAAGAGAATATAATCTTTCATGAAAAAAAAGAAAAAAATGACGTACAATTCTTGAATGTACATTTACATATCTTGTATAACTTAGAAAAAGAAAAAAAAAATACTTATTTCTTATATTATAAATGACAAATGGTTGAGCAAAGACATTATAGATAGGTTCATAGTAACATAGAAACAAATTGGTGAATCGACAGGTGTTTAGGAATATAGTACATATATCGTAATGTGAATGTTTTCATGAATATAAAGATAATACAAAGAGAAAGAGAGAGAAAGGGCGAAAGGAACATAAGTAAGCACATGATGGAACATAAGAATAGCAATGA
>BOPN01000803.1:399047-402145 GCA_017312705.2 Penaeus japonicus
TGGCGATGGCGTTTTGGCCGGACACAGAGTGATGTGCGTCAACCGCGGGACAGTGCGACCACAGGTGTCTTGGAAACGGACCCGGGACGATGTTGTAGAGAACCTGAGGCATGGTGGCTAGGCTGCCGGGCAGCGACCAGAATGGTACGAGGGCTCACGAGACGCTCTACCGTCTGGCACTTCGGGCGCTGCAACCGTGGCAAAGCGAATACTCCAGCACTGCTAGAAAATCTGCAGAAACTTATACAGTGCCACTGCCATGCCACTTACTTTAATGCGGATTTAATGGAAAGGAATAAATGGAAAACATTTTATGTTTACTGTACACTACTATTTTCACCATAAAACAAACTTAATTTCAGTAAATCATCACGGCCACTGTCTCGACTCGCTTCTGAAGTGAACAAGTGCAATGTGGGATTACCAGAGGCGTCATGATTATTTTCCTGACCGAAGACTCGTACTGCGCCAATCCAAGATCTTCTTGGCTTTATATACCAAGAGCAGAAGGTCAGTCGGAATCCGTAGCGTAGCGGTCGCCTCATCTCTCGTTGGGTGTCCAAGTCCTGCCTCATCCCGCTTGGCTGACCTTTGCACCATTTCCGCCGCTTCATTCATTCAGATCTACTATGCGAAAATACATTCATGTATACATATCTATCTATCGATATATATATGTATATATATGTGTGTGTATATATACATATATATATATATATATATATATATATATATATATATATATATATGTACATATATGTAATATAGATAGATAGATATAAAGGAATATATATATATATATATATATATATATATATATATATATATATATATAAGTATGTATGTATGTAAATTTTTATTAATATGTATAGCTATATGAATATATATTTTTTCTTCTTTAATTACTTATCTATAATTATATGTGGATGAGTCTGAGTGTGTGTATGTATGTATGCGTTTACTATAGATTCACTCAATGAACATTTTTACTAACTCAGCTTATAAATTGATCACCATCGCTTCTTTAGAAATTTGAAACTGATCAGGTGAGTACATATATAGATCTATTTCCCTCCCTCTTTCTCTTTTCTCTCTCTCATCTAAAAATACTCGTCTTACAAGTGTCAATCTAGCAAGTTTAGTGCACTGTGTATCTGCTCTTAGATGCAAACCTTCCTTAGAAATAGTATAGCGGTTTGATAGTAAAGTTTTTTCTTTATCTCACTCCTGTCAAAGGACACTTAATGAGTCATGCATATATTCACGAGCGTGTCTCCGCCCGTTTTGGAAACTGCAAGAAGTCTTTAGATTTGATCATGTAGAAAGAGAGAGAGAACAACATAAGATGTTCTTATACGCGTGTGTGTGTGAGTGTGTTTGATAATACATTTACACTTGAATGAGAACCAAATCAAAGCAACATTTTTGTTTTTCTTCCCTCCACGTTAATGCTTTTTCTACGTCTATGTTAACCTTTACAATCCACCTGCAAGAAATATCTTAATCACTAACCACGCTTTTGGTGGGATCTTGTGACAACAGTTTCGACTAGAAATAAAATCTGTTGCATTTTGTGAGATCTTGTTGGACATGAGCACTTAATTACGCAAAATGAAGTAGAGGATGTTGTAATTATAATTCATGATCTTAGGTAATGTTTGGTAATATTTGTAGAATTGTAATTGTTTATTCTCAGTGACTGGCACAACTTGCTTCTGCCTGGTACATTTTTGTTGGGTATTCTATGATGGTATGATACTATTAGTATAGATTGCCTATCTTCATTCCATCTCCGTTTTCGAGATCTCCTTCTCTCCCTCATACTTTCTCTCTCTTTCATTCATTCTCTCTCTTTCATTCTTTTTTTCTCTCTCTCTCACTCATTCTTTCTATCTTTATTTCTCACTCATTCTATCTCTTTCTCTCTCATTCTTTCACTCTTTCTCTCTCACTCATTTTTTCTTTCTCTCTTTCACTCTCACTCACTGATTCTCTCTCTCACTCTCTCTTTCTCTCTCACTCACTCTCTCTCTTGCTCTGGAAGAGTATATAGACAGGGAAAAGGAGCTTGTGAGATGTAAATGAGTGTTTCATGGAACATGCGGAACTGATACTGAATATTTCTCTAATTCATTTTTATATTACTCACAGCATTCCATTCATGAATGAGAAATATTAGTATTACTTACAAAAGGAATTAATTATGCCTATCAAATGGTGGTCTTAATTTCTCTAATACATTGGTTCAGAAAAGCTACCCACACCCGTGCTTTCTTTCTCGTAGACGTTGTTCGTATTCAAAACAGTGAGTCCTCCTTACTTAAATATTCACAAAGCTTAAGTAAAAGATGAAGTGACTGATATAATTTTATTTCACCAATTGAATCATTATAATGTAAGATCTGGATCGTCACAGTGCAGCTTAGAAGTAACGATGAGACGGGGCTGCTGCAGCTGCTGCCTGCCTGTTGTACGTGTTGAAGAACTGCTGCTTAGCGGCTGCCACTTCGGGGGTGTCAGCCACCTGGGGAGCGGATCCCGGGAGTCCAGCTGGGACGGTGGCTGCCACGGGGCCAGTCCACTTGGGCTGGTACTGATGGGCAGCTGGTGCATGGTGGTAGGTAGGGGTGTAGGAGTGGGCGGTAGGTACAGCACCAACTGTGGCCCTGACCTGTGCGTTGTAGGTGTTGAGGAAGGCGTTGCGGGCGGCAGACACTTCTTGGGTGTCGGACACAGGGGTGATGGTGCCGTCGACTCCCGCGGGGACAGTGGCAGCTACTGGTCCAGTCCACTTGGGCTGGACAGGGGCGTAGAATGTCTGCTGAGGGGCGGCATGGTGGTAGAGGGCCTGCTGAGGGGCGGCAGCAGCCTGAGCAGCACGGAAGGCTTGGAAGAACCGTGCTCTCTCAGCCTGCACTTCGGGGGCGTATCCCGTGAAGGGGCCAGCCGAAGCCACTCCCAGCACTGCCAAGAAAATCTGCAGAAGAAATATTTCTCTTTAGTGCACTGCTATTCTGGCTCATACAATGCGATTTAATGGAAAGGAATAAATGGAAAACATATTTATGTTTACTGTACACTACTCTTTTCACCATAAA
>BOPN01000804.1:0-27937 GCA_017312705.2 Penaeus japonicus
TACCCCCCTACCCCCCCTCCAATATCCTCACCATATAAAATCAGCAAAATGGGGGAAAACAAATAACCAAAGCACTTACATACACAACCTCTTTATTTCCTCATTACAGACCACGCGATTTCTTGACATCCTGGCGGCGAAATGCCTCTCGTTCTCCCCTAAGGCTAAAACTCAATTCTCTTACGCGTGTGGCTTATGTTTTTCTTTTCTTTTTTTAGGTATGTGACACAGCTTTGTATATAGCACCATTTAAGCCCTTAGGATTGGCCACGTTCTTGAGGTGACACGTAAGCCAAAATGTGAAGATATATTCAGAGAAATGGTAATGATATAAATCATAATGAACAAATAAACAAATAAAATTGATAAGAATAATAATAACACAATAATAATAATAATTATTATTATTATTATTATCATCATGATGATGATAACAAGAGCAACAATTATAAGGATAATATAATGATCATAATAGAAAAATAATTCTATTTCTATATTTTTTTCATTATCATCTATATCATTAACGACATCACAGATGCTAATAATGATGTATTGATATAGTAATAATAAGAATTATCATGATGCTTATAACATAAATAACCATATCATGAGTAATTACAACAATAAAACAATAACTGCAATAATAATAATATTATTATTAATATTAATAGCACTACCACCACTACAAATGATGATAATAATATGAACAAACTAGCATGGTACTACCAAAATGTAATAAAAGGCAATGATAACATAAACGATTAAATGCTAATCGCGTTCGGCTGATGAGTGAAATGCGGGCGGTCATTACTTGAGGGAGGGAGGGGTTATCAGTGATGATGATGGGTGTGATGGGGACTGATGGTGATGAATGTGGTGATGGTGTGACTCTATGGTGGTGGTGAAAATTATTATGAAGCGATTATGAAAGTTTGTAGTCGTAATGGTTGTGGTGATGGTGATGACGATGATATGATAATAACGATAATTTGATAAGATAATGATGATGGTGATGAGCTTATGCTTTATATGATGTTGACGATAATGGCAAATACGACAGAATGACGGCCATGATATAAACAGCGATGTCGCAATACTAATCATAATCATTATGAAAATTATTACAACGATCTTAGTTATAATAATTACCATTAACATGTTCACAACATTCTCAATAACAACAATGGTGTTATTATGAATATTAAAAATATTACAAAATTACTGAAAATAAAAATAATGTCACAACGACATGCGAATGATACTGATATCATTTGATAACAATGGCAGACCTCCGTTGGTCTTGACGCGAATCCTGTGACCTCATAGTCATGATGCTGCAATCACGAGCGAGAAGAAATTGCAGGATCAGTTTCACATCAAGTTAATTGTGCAAACAGAACACAAGACTACATATTTCTTCAATACTGAAGTGCTTCCCTTCCATTGCCTGTCTATTGGAGGATCTGCAGATGCACGATCTGGTAGGGTACGTTGCCCGCCTCGTCAT
Source organism: Penaeus japonicus (assembly GCA_017312705.2). Classification (NCBI taxonomy): domain Eukaryota; kingdom Metazoa; phylum Arthropoda; class Malacostraca; order Decapoda; family Penaeidae; genus Penaeus; species Penaeus japonicus. The sequence goes on from BOPN01000804.1 coordinate 1,508, forward strand.
ACTCCATGCCCTCCACCATGTGCGGCACGGCCTGTACAGCCTGCACGGCCTGCACTGTCTGCCCCGCCGACAGGCCGTCCACCTGTACGTACTGCACGGGCTGCATCTCCGTCATCTGGCCTTCCACCACGGCCTCCACCAGCTGCCCCTCCACCAGGCGGCCCTCCACCACGGGTACCAGTGTCGCCTCGCCGCCCTCGCGCCCCACCCCCATCACCGTCACGGCGGCCGGGGGGCGCTGGTGCTGCAGGGACACCGCGGGCGGCGCCGACGATACTGCCGCGGGAAGGTAGGCCGAGGCCGACGGCGGCGCCACGGTGGCGGGCGCGCTGCTCACGTAGGACGCCGCAGCGGCAGTGGTGACGGCGGCTTCTGTCGCGATGGCGGTGGGCGCTGCGTTCGTGGCGGTGGCAGCGGTATTGACGGAGATGGCAGCGGTGTTGACGGCGGTGGTTGCGGTGGCGGTGGCTGCGGCGACGGCTGCGGTATCCCGGTGCTGCTGGCGGATGTGGCTCATAAGGGTGTTGGGCCTTGGGAAGCGCGCGTCGCAGTGCGGGCACTTGTGGGGACGCTCGCCCGTGTGCGAGCGCTTGTGGTACGTGAGGTCACCCTGCTTGAGGAACGTCTTCTGGCACTGGTCGCACTTGTAGGGCCGCTCGTTACGATGCGACCGCAGGTGCAGCTTGAGCTCGCTCGGGTACGGGTACGCCTTGCCGCACAAGTGGCACAGGTTAGTGTAAGAACGGCGGTCCGTGTGGTGCCGCTTCATGTGGTACGAGAGGCGCCCTGACGAGAAGAACACCTGCGAGCACAGGCGGCACTGCAGGCGGACCACGTGCGTGTGAATCTCGTTGATGTGCACGTTGAGTGAGTCGAGGGTCTTGAGCTTGGCGCCGCAGAATTCGCAGGCGAAGCCCTCGCGCCGGTGGCACCGCAGGTGGTCCGTCAGCGCCTTGCGGGAGCTGAGGCTGCGCCCGCACACTGGACACGCGTGCGGGCCCGCAGCCTCGGTCGGGTGCGCGCGCCGCATGTGGCACTCCAGGCTGACCCGCGACTTGAAGGCCGTGTTACACACCAGGCACTCGTTCTTCTTGCCGTGACCGGGGGTCGCCTTGCCTCCCTTCCGTCGATGCGGACACACGTGGTGGTCGCGGGCGTGCAACGAAGGGAAGGCCAGCGTGCACGCTGGGCACGGCCACGGGTAGTGTTCCGGGTGCTGCAGGTACCTGTGGCGGGCGAGGCGTGAGGGCGTGGCCACCACCTTGCCGCAGACGTCGCAGCGCACTGGGAGGCCACCCGAATCCTCGCTCCTCGAGCTCTCGTCCTTCAGCGAGTCCTCGCCCTTGAGGAACGTGTGCAGGAGGCTTGGGTGCTTCCGCTGCACGTGCATCTCCATGGCGTACGACGTGTCAAGGCGGAGCGCACACACGGGACACTCGTTCTCGCCGCACAGGTGTACCCGCAAGTGCTCGCGCAGCTCCTCGTCGCCGCCGCTGACCGCATCCTCGCATAGGTAGCACCGCTCCTCGGCACCGTCGTCAGGCGCCGCGACCGGAGAGCCGTGCGGGAGGGCGTCGCCGGGCGCGTCCCCTCGGGTGTGCAGGAGGCGCTGGTGGCGCGCCAGGCGAGACGAGCACGTGTACGCGCATGAACACTGAGGGCAGCGGAAGGCCCCAGCCACGTGCGTCAGGACGTGCTCCACGTATTCCGCCCGCGACGCCAGCGCCTCGCCGCAGCTGCACACGAGCTCCTCGAGGTTAAGCTTCGACACCAGCTCCTCTGGCGGGATGTTCTTGACGGGGGACGCTGGCGCTGGCCTGACGAGTGTGGGCGTGGTATGCGGGCGCGGGTGACGGGCGGACGGTCGTCGCTGTCTCCCGGAGCGACGTATGGGGTTCGAGTGGTCGCCTGCGCCCGTGTCCTCGGGGTGGCTCGTCTCCAGTTTCGTGGGCGCGAGCCTTGCCTCCGCATCCTGAGACTGAAAGGAGAAGGAATTCATTTAACTTTATTTCGAATATGTTACGTTCAGCTGATCACAGATTTTTATTCAATCGTCGAGATTAAGCTGTTTAAATATATTTTAGTTTTAATTTCACAGAATGATTATCTGAAAAAATAGACAAATTATTTTTTTCCATACTTGTAAAATCCTTCATGACAATGCTCTCTTCAAAGTATACCAATCGGCAAACCCGTCTTCATATTTAAAGGACAGGAAAGGAAGGTTTCTTATGCTTCAACAATATTAATGTGGGAAATCAGTGGTTCTTGTTCATCGCCATGTTTAATAATGATCAATGAGTCTCTTAGTTGCATTTATCTAATTTAAAAAAATACATAATTTAGAAAGTGAGTGAGTGTAAGGTGTGAGGTTTCCTCGCTCACAACTTAAACTGGGTGGGAAAACAGCTGTTTCTCTGCTAGAGTACTTTCATGGAGTTGACCCGTTGAATACGCTTGCCTCAAGCCGGCGAAACCAAGAAAAGGGAACTTTAAGGTCAAGGCCCTGGACTGGCCTGCCGTGATGACCTCGATCTGCTGCCACCTGTGGCACTGCCTCGCTTACGTCTGATTATTGTGGTGATACTGGCAACCGTTGGGGTATTTCCTGCCCCTCCCCTTCCCGCAGGATCACGAGATGGAGAGTGACTTTTGTAGATGTTAACAATGAGTATGAGTCAAGGTATCATATGTAAATCACACCTAATGCCACAGTCAACTTCACTGACGAGGATTCAAGCCCAGAAAGAGTAGCCTCTTGGTGGTTCTGAATCTTTGTCGAGGCAGTTGATTAAGAATCTAGATCACAGTCTTGTTTCTGCCAAATAATATTGCCTTCATTATGTATTTGGGGGGATTCTGGCCAGTTTGTCAGGTTAATAATACGACGATGTAGACTAGATTTGTTTTACTTAAACTTTGATCATCACAGATTTTGTGTGTGTGTGTGTGTGTGTGTGTGTGTGTGTGTGTGTGTGTGTGTGTGTGTGTGTGTGTGTGTGTGTGTGTGTGTGTGTGTGTGTGTGTGTGTGTGTGTGTGTGTGTGTGTGTGTGTGTGTGTGTGTGTGTGTGTGTGTGTGTGTGTGTGTGTGTGTGTGTGTGTGTGTGTGTGTTATGAGTATAGTGTTTCTAACGTTACATCACTTTCAACAAAATATCAAAAGTAATTTGCACTCGACTATCTGCACAATAATTACACTAAGAAAGTTGTTGCAGCTGCTGCTCCGGCCTCCATCCGGTGGCGTCTTCGACAAACTGCACGTAGATGACCTGCACGGGCTGTGCGGCCGGCTCTCCGCCGCCCCTTTTGCCCTGGCCATCCTCTCCCATCGACCCGTCGCCGCCGTCGTCGCCACGGACGTCGGCGGCCTCCAGCAGCAGGTCGGGGCCCATCTCCAGTAGTTCTCCACTGCTCAGGTCCTCGACCACCTGCGAGAGCTCAAGCTGCCCCTCCAGCTGGCTGCTGTCTAGGTCCGTCACCGCGAGCTGTTGCACTTGCAGCGTGGATGGCGCCAACTGTTGCAGCGTTGTCTGCAGGCGAGGCTGCGGTTGGACAAGGGAGGTGGTCGCAAGGCTGCTAGGTGACGGGAACACCTGCAGAGGCTGAGGCAGGTCGGAGGGCGCTGCGTGGGACAGTGGATGTTCTCTCCCCGTGGCGGCCTCCGCGCTGGCGAGTCCCCCGACGTCGGCGGGCGCGTGGGTATCGACATCCTGTGCGGACGCCTCTTGGCAGATCACAGAGGAGGTCAACTCGTCGATCTTCTTCTTGGAGTATTTGAGGCGCTTGCCCTTCCTGGCCGCCGTGTGCTTGAGCATGTGCTTGCGGAGTCCCAGGGGTCGGATGAAGGACTCTTGGCACAGCATGCACTGGTGGGGCCGCTCGCCTGTGTGGGACCTGCGGTGGTAGGTCAGATCGACGGCCTTCAGGAAGGAGCGGCCGCATACGTCGCACTTGAAGTCCCGCTGGTTGCGATGCGCCTTCAGGTGTCGCTGCAGTTCCACGTTGTTGACGTAGCCTTTGCCGCACTGCTCGCACAGGTGCTTCCTGGGCGCGTGGTGCCGCTTCTGGTGGCCCGTCAGGCTTGTGCGTGAGTAGAAGTCCAGGCCGCACTCGTGACACCGGTGCGTCTTCTCCTTGGTGTGCACGGCATTGATGTGCTTCTTCAGGTAGCGGCTGCCTACGTGCGCGCCGCAGAAGCCGCATTCGGCGGTGCCCGGGTGGCGGCTGGAGCGGTGCGTGGCGAGCGCCTTGCCCGTGTGGAAGCTCTCATTGCACACCTCGCAGGTGAAGTCTGCCGGAAGCCCCAGCCGGTCGCCGTGGTGCACCTTTATGTGCGAGTGCAGGGCGTCGACTGTGGGCGTGACGGCGCCGCAGTACTGGCAAGGGTACTCGGTGAAGTCGGGGTGGAGCTGCCGGGCATGGTGGTGTAGGTGCGACATGCGCGTGAAGCGGAGCGGGCAGGCGGGGCACTGCAACTCTCCGACAGCGTGGCGGCGCTCGTGATCGCGCGCACTCGCCTCCAGACTGAACCTCCGGCCGCAGACGCCGCATTCATGGGGGAACATGGCGGGGTGGGCCGTGCGCAGGTGCATGTAGAGGCTGGACACGGAGCCGCACTCCTTCGCGCACACCTCGCACGAGGTCTGGTTCCTCCTGGTGAGGCGGCGCTTCCGGCTCGGCCGAGCTTTCCCCGCCCACTTCCTTGCCTCGCTCGCAGGAAGAGCTTGTTGCTCCGCTCCCTTGGACTCCTCCTTCGCGTCCTCAGCCTTACTGGCGCCTCCCGGGGTGTGAGCCACATCCTCCTCCTTCACCTGCATCTCTCCAGTGCTCCCTATTAGGGCGAGGTCGTGGCCGGTGGAGAGGCAATGAAGCTCCGCCAGGACTCTGGAGGGGAATGCTTGTCGGCAGTGACCGCAGACGCACTCTGTTGCCGTCGACCCTGTAGAGGCGCCGTGGTCTTTGCGGCAGGGAAGGGCAGTCTGCCGCAGGGTCACGAGGCACGGGTCGCAGGCGGTGTTGTCCTCGTACGTGAGGAACCTCCTTCGGCACCGCTGGCAATCGCGCTCTCGCTGTTGGTCTCGGTGCTGGCCTGCCAGGTGGGCAGCCAGCTGGGCGACGTCCATGAAGATAGTCGGACAATGCGGACACTTCCTGAAGGAGGCAGGTACAGTCACAACGCGGCGGGTGGGCGGCTGGGTCGCGGGCGAGGGCCCGGTTGCGCCGCGGAGGAGGTGGAAGTCGCCGCGTTGAGCAGGGCCCGTCTGAAACACACAGCAGGAGTCAGCACCGGCCCGTTTTAAATCACACCTCAATCTGCACCACAACACCAGCCACACCACCTCCAAGCGACAAGGACGACTTGTATCAAATATTTGTTTTGCCTGTTGGTTTACGTTATTGTAATAAAAAGGTTGCATAAGAGCACGTAATGATACATTATTCGTTCGAGAAAGAGAAAGCGAGAGAGAGAGTAAAGGGTGCAGAACATAATTATGTGGAAGGAAAGGAAGAGGTTGAAGAAGAAAAACATACAGCATAGAGAAAGTATAACATCAATGCATGAAAACGAGTGAAAGCAAAGAAGAAAGACGAAAAACAGTAAAAAAAACGATAAGAAAAGAAAAATGGATCCCGACCAACATATACCCTGTACAAACTTAGAGCACATCATATTCAAAGGAAATAAGCCTACGATTTGAACTAACCTTCACTCGTGTGTGTCTGTAAAGAAAACTTCTAAATATGCTAACAATGCTCCTTCGCTTGCTTTACAAATGCAATGATGCTGCTTTAAATTCTGGAGTAACTGTTTAAGGCATGTAATGAATGTCTGACGCGGTAGACGAGAAAGAACGACTTCAAAATAATTGAAACTAGTAATCAAAACAAAAACGGCAACAATAATGATAACAGTAACAGCAGCACTGAAAATGAAAACAACATTAATATTAATGGACATGAGAGAACGATTTAAAAATTAACTGCAACTAGTAATAACATATACATCAACAATAATGGTAACAGTAGCAGCAATGATAACATCAATAACAAAAATGAGAATAACATGAGGACGAAAATACTATGATCAAGTAGTCTGTGCTCCTTTAAATGAGTAGGAATGCGCGTATGAAGAGAAAATCATGAGATACTCATTCATGAAATGATATAGAGATTATTTACAAAGAATTTAATTAATCATTTGGTCGATTATATTCAAACTGTTTTGATGGTGTTATCTTTATTATTTTACAATAATTACAATTCAGTTGTTTTTACAATACTTACACTTCAGTTGTTTAAAAAAGTAATATAAAGAATATAACTGTACATGGAAATACATAAACACACACATTATACACACACACACACACACATTATACACACACACACACACACACATAGATACATACATACAAGAGTTCCCGATTCTATATTTGTGTGTGTTTGTATATATGTATATGTATATATGTGAAAATGTGCTTGCGTGCATGTGTGACTGTGCGCACGCCGCAACTTCACATTCTAGTTAAACGTAACAATGTCCAAAACATCTTAACATCATTTTCTTATTAATTACTTGTTCTGCTGTTGAATGCGGGTTTGTGAACACTGTGCTCTGTTCATGCAACTCTGTGCTCCCATTATTCTCTTCCTAGTGGTGCTGGTGGTCCCGAGCCTGTGTGGGGGCCACATAGGCACGGTGGATGGCGTCAAGGCGGAGCTCGTGCCGAGCACCGGAGGCATCGGGCGTCGGGAGGAGCTCGGCCACGATATACTGTTCTTCGGTCGTGGAAGGACGGAAGTATGGGATTGTATGGATCGGCTGTGCGGTGGAAGAGGGGGCGGGGATGGAAGTGGAGGAGGAGGAAGAGGAAGTCGACGTGGATGTGGAAGGGGCAGCGGTGGCAGCGGCGACGGTGGACGTGAGAGGATCAAAAGACGAGCGCGGAGGCGAGGACCGATCGTCGGCGCGGAAATATCCGACGCCGTGGATGGTCCGAGATGCCCCTGCGATAGCCACTCCCAAGGGAGAGGCGGCCATCTGCTCTACCCCGTCCTCCCCCAGGGAATACATCGACGCAACCACCATCCTGCCGTCGCCGTCGCCCACCCGGGACACCCCTTGCACCACCGGGGGCACGGGCCCGCCTGCCACCACGTCCTCCAGTCGTTCAACAACCTGGTCGACGTGAACGAACTCGAGCATCAGGTCGTCCTTTTTGGGGAGTGCATGAGCGTGCCGCGCCGTGCTCTCGTGCTTGGCGGTTTGCGCTTCGGACGCCTGGAGTCTCTTCCTGTACTTCCCGTGGTACTCCTGGCGGTGCACCCGCCGCATGTGCTTGGCCAGCACGTTGGGCTTGGCAAAGGACTGTTCACACACGTGACACACGTGAGGCTTCTCGCCGGTGTGCATCCGCCGATGGTAAGTAAGCTGAGACGAGATCTTGAATCTGAGGCCACAAAACTCGCACACAAACTTCCTTACGTTGTGATGGACGCCGGCGACGTGCGTGCGCAGGTCCGACGGCATGACGAACTTCTTCCCGCATACTTCGCACAGGTGCCGTCGGGCTGCCTGGCCCAGGTGATTCCTCTTGCGGTGACTGAGCAGATTCGAGGCGTCGTGGAAGACGGCGGGGCACTCAGGGCACGGGTATGAGATCTTCTTTGTGTGACAGTCGTTTATGTGTCTTTTGAGGCAGTGTGGGACGAGGAGCGTCTTGCACTCCGGACACGGCACGCGCTTGTGTTTAGCCACGTGCCGAGAGAAAAGCGACGTCCGCACTTTCTTATGGCACACCTTGCACTCACGGCACTTTGCGTCGCCCTCCCCCTGCCCCCGGCCTGCCTTCACCCCTTCATTCTGCGCCATCCCTACCGAGCATCTGTTTTTATGGTGAGTCCTTAGGTGGCTGAGGTACCCTATAAATCTCCCCTTTACGTTCTCACTGCACATAACACATCTGACAACCTTAAGGTCAGAATGGACCTTCTTGAAGTGTTCTTTCGCAAGGGCGAGACTGGGCAGGACGTCCATGCAAGCGGGACACTGGACGTCGGAGGAGAGGCAAGCTTCCCCTTGCGGGGGAGGGGACACGGCTGAGGATCCCCTCGGTCTGTCCGCTGCGCCGGTATCTCCCTCCACCTTCTGCGTCTGGTCTGGAGGCGCCGCCAAGGAAGTCTGGGAAGCCAACTTGGCCTGGGATTGCGGAAGCTTCCTCCGCAGGCTACGGGTACTGGTGGCGGCGGCGGCAGCGGCTCCCTGGAACACCAAGACTGCTGGTTCACACTTCCAGGAAGGATAGAGGGAGACTATACCAGTAGCATTCCGCAAGTGATTATTACAAGGATTTATTTTGCGACCACTGTCCTTCATTGAAAAATTGCATATCATTCCGTCCCTCTTTTTGCATATTTACATAGTATGCACAATTGTTTATCAATAAGGGTAATAATGGTTTGTTTTTTCAATAATACATATAGATAACTACGTGAAGAGTATCTCCACGAAGCATCCCAGCAAGAACTAAGCTTCCCTCCGTATAGAGCCGAAAACGTTTATTCACCATATGTGAAATTACTGGCCACAGAGCTTGCTTAGAAGTACTAGACATAGACATTTATATCGGCAAGATAAAAACAGACAAACTTTCTGGAAATTTATTGGGAGTTTTTCTTAGAAACAATGATTCTAAAATGCTAGCTATAAAATTCCTGGTCCTAAAATTAATTTTTCAACTGACTTTCCTAGGAATAAATTACTAAAATGTATTTTTTGCGCGAATGTTAGCTATGAGTAACAGTTCTTCCCGTTCCAAATGAATTATCTAACAATCTATTAACAGTTCCTCCACTTCTCTGTATTACTGTCTGTTTTGCTCTGCTTCCCCAAACTCTTGGTCTTAGTTATTTCATTTCTGTAATCTCTACTAGTCCCTGTCCCTCTTCCCTCTTCTCTCTCTCCCTCGCTTCCGCATACACACATATACTTACATGGAGAATAAATAGAAAATTTATATAAAAAGCATCATTTCCATGTGTTATATATATTTTTATAGTATAATGGGCTAATAAATATACAAATAATCATATAATTTTCATAGGAGCTTTATTGAAAAAGTTTATCTTATCACTGGGTTTGTAAAAGTTTTTATCCTTACATCTGGATGAAATTCTTTGAATTTAAACCTTTGGGAATGATACCAGCATCTTTTAAAAAATCTCATTACAAATAATGGTTAAGTTAATTGAATATTTATATAATGTCAATCCATCAAAAAATAAATAGGAAAATGAAATGGTCATTTTCTTGTAATATTTCGTTACGTAGATTATTTTTCAAGAAACATAATGTATAATTATGTATGCGAATATCAATTTCCGATTTTAACTCTCGTAGACAACGTAGACGACCCCGTCTTGCTCCACGTCGTAGCTCTGGTCGTGACCAAGGTCCTGCACGCTACCCACAGCCGAGATGACCTCGCCGCCCATCTCCATCGGCACAGTGATTTGAACTATCTCAGGAATCGGCGCCGAGCCATCCTCCAGGCCCTCGGCGAGCTCTGCGGTCCTCGCGTCCTCCTGGCCGGCCTGCTGCGTGTTGCGTCGTCGAGGCTGGCCGCGCTGCTCCTGGCTCTTAGGTCGCCCCTGTTTGAAATACACGCCAGGGTACTGCGCGCGGTGGTCGTGCTCCATGTGCCGCTTGAGGTAGGACGGCACTCGGAACGACCGACCGCACAGGGTGCACTGGTGGGGCCTCTCCCCCGTGTGCAGCCTCTGGTGGTACGTGAGGGACACCTTGCTTTTGTAGCCCTTGCTGCAAGTCGCGCACCAGTAGTTCCTTTCTCCGTGGTGGACGCGGGACAGGTGGATGCGCAAATCGGCCGGGGTGAGGAAACCCTTCTTGCATGTGTGGCAGATGTGCTTCCGAACCTCTTGCCCCATGTGGACCCGTTTCATGTGGAAGTGGAAACTGGCTTTATTGTGGTACACCGCTCCACATTGCCGGCATTCGTACTTCTTCTCTTTGGTATGGAGGTTCATGTGGATTTCTAGGTTCTTGACTGTGATGCCACACACCTCGCACGTCTGCATGGCCTGGCTGTGGTTGCGCATGTGGTATTTCCACTGCACTTTGTGGGCAAAGGACTCGCCGCAAATCTTGCATCTCACTGGCCTCTTGTCGTAGCCGGCCTCCTTCGGGTGCTTGAATTTGAGGTGTTGAACGTAGGTGGAGTAGTTCTTGAGTGTAATGGGGCAATATTTGCAGCAGAAGCCATCCACCTCAGGGTGCGCACCTAGCAGATGCCTCTTCAGCTGGTCCACTTGCCGGAACTTGAGTTTGCACGCAGGGCACTGATGCGAGCCGTACTTGTGCCCCCACTTGTGGGACAGAAGCATCCACTCAGTGCGGAACTTCCGCTCACACTCGTCACACTTGTAGGCGAATGATTCAGGGTGGTCCTTGTACTTGTGGTGGTAGAGCTGGGTGGCGAACATGAAGCTGGAGCGGCACAGATTGCACGCGTGCGGCTGTGTCTCCCCGTTCGCGAGGGCAACGTCCTCGTGATCCAACATGTGCTTGTGGAAGTCAATGGCTAAGACTTCCTTCAGGCATACCTCGCACACTCTGACGCCCCCACGCCCATGTTCACGCGCTTCATGAGCTTCGAAATTCTCGTAATCATTAAAATCTATACTACACTGTGAGCAGGTAATCGCATAACCGGACTTATGGCAAAGTTCCAGATGCGCCATCAGATGGTCCCTGATGGAAAACCGCACCGGACATACTGGACACGTCATCACACCGTTAAAGTGATGAACTACATGAACTTTGAGGGACGAGGCATCCATGCACTGCTCCTTGCACAAGCGACACTGTCTCGTAACGTTCTCATGGCACTTGTCCATGTGGCGCTCCATCGACACGCACACGAGAGACGAGAAGCCACAATAGTCGCATTTCAAACTGTCCTGCTCTGTGACTCGGCTCTCTTTGGCTTTTTTCATGTCCTCAGACTCTTTGCTGTCTGATATAGGCCGTTTCCGCGGCGATTCCCCTTCGCCAGTGGAAGCCTCTTCACCCCCCTCCCCTCCACTCTCTCCCTGCTCCTCCATCTTGTCGATGACGACGTTCTCGGTGCCCTCGAAAGGCTCGAGCAGCGTCTCCAGGTACTGTTGGTAAGCTTGTTTGTTGTGCTCCTCCAGGTGCTCGTCGTAGGCCTCCTTCACGTCGAAGTCGCAGTTGCACCAAATGCAGCTCAGGTTGATGGGCACGGGAGCGTTGTCCCCTGTTATATCTTCCTTCATCTCCATGAGCAGGTCCTCTTGGTGCTGCGCTGCCGCCACCGAGCTTCCGGCCAGGAGGCGCTGCGCGTCGACATCGGGGTGCTCGTAGCGGACGTGGCGCCGCAGCTGGGACTGGAAGGAGAAGGCGGCGCCGCACACGGGGCACGCAGGTCGGCCAGAGGCAGCGGAAGTGGCATCATCGGCACCGTCACCTGCACCCCCTCCCTTCCTCAACCACACCGCCTCCGCCTGCAAAGACCAAACACTGGGCATCAGTACCGGGCCCCGTGTGCGCGCTGCCTCCGCCCCCTTCCAGGCCTCCTACAGCACACTACATCTCTCTCTCTCTCTCTCAGAACAGTATTATATCTTTTTTACAAATGCCTTTCGTGCAATCCTGGAATGCGCATTCTTATACGAGAATTATAAATGTTACATGCATATTAAGCAAATACTAGCACTATATACATACATACATACATACATACATACATAATATTCATGAAACTTTTCTATTGTTATCTCTCCGTTCACCCTCAAAAATAGGCGACTTACAGTTTTATTGAATACTCTATACGGTTATGTACGTCCATATGCAGCATAATGCACCGCTCAACAAATGATCAGATTTTTACTTGGGCTCTTGATTTCAAAGATGGCATTAGTATTGTGCTACTGCATCGCACCTTTTCTTAACGTGCTCTTTATGTGTTTTTTATGTATTTTGCGGTATCCTAACATCATATTTGCTTAATGATGTATAGAGTGCGTCTTCGAGATGACATTTAGTGTCTCTTTCAACTCATTCAGAAATTGAAAATAAATGAAAAATCGTAGTTGTTGACCCTTAAAATGTAAATATCATATTTATAGTAGTTTTATCTAGATCTGTTTTATACAAGCCCAATGGCATTCATCAATATACATGGTCATACGCTACTCATAGGTACTGAGCTAATTTTATTGTGTTGTGCTCTCATTTGAGTTGTCATGTCAGGTTGTCTCCAGAGGCGATATGCCACTGGTTGAGTTGCCGCTTTCGACGATTTTATCTTACAGGAAAGGACGTAGAACCACGCTTGGAAACACCTGGCAAGAGAAGGGTTCCTACAGAGAGGTTCACTTTCACATAAGAGAGAGAGAGAAAAAAAAAAGACAAAATGAGTATATATACATTTCACACACGCACACGCACACACACAGACACAGACACAGACACAGACACAGACACAGACACAGACACAGACACAGACACAGACACAGACACAGACACAGACACAGACACAGACACAGACACAGACACAGACACACAGACACACAGACACACAGACACAGACACAGACACAGACACAGACACAGACACAGACACAGACACAGACAAAGACAAAGACAAAGACAAAGACAAAGACAAAGACAAAGACAAAGACAAAGACAAAGACAAAGACAAAGACAAAGACAAAGACAAAGACAAAGACAAAGACGCAGACGCAGACGCAGACGCAGACGCAGACGCAGACGCAGACGCAGACACATACACATACACATACACATACACACACGCGCGCGCGCGCACACACAAAGAGAAGGAGAAAGAAAATAAATAAAGAAAGAGAACGAAAAAGAGAAAAAAATCCTGATATGTAGTTTCAATTTTCCCTCAAGAAGTCTACTAGTTTCAACAAGATTCGTAAAATAAAACACAAGAATGAATATATATCTTTAATCAAGACTCTAGGGGGGAGGTAGATGAGATTTGGGGCTCTGGGGAGTCGGTTACTTGAACGGACTCCCCTACCATAACCCTGGATTCTATAGGAAAAAAATAAAAATATACAAAAATAAGCCTTAAATGTCAGTATAAAACGCAAGTTATACAATTTTCTTTGGTAAGCTACATAAAAAGTTACAATGATTAAGTCAGGTCATTACTATTGTCCAACACGTCCAACACGCGTGACACAACCCACATCTGTTCCACTGATGGGTAGCACTGTGAAGTTATTCACTCATTTTTCCCTTTCTCTACATTTGCCACAATGAATTATGATCATCCATCACCGAAGAATGCAAAGCCAGGACAGTGTTTCTCAGGTTATGGTATTCATCTAATCTCAGGCGCCGATCGATTTGAAGAATGATTCCAATGCATGCAACATGATCCTCTGAAAATATTTCTTCATCTCTCTACAACGCATGTCAAGGACTTATATTGCTAATATCATCCTAAACATTAACTTTTCAAAATGTCCCACTGCAAGACAAGTGTGTATCTAGAGAGGGTCTCCCAGCTTGCTTGTGAATGTTTAAAGTATAAAAGGAAAAAAAAGCAGCTCCTGAGATCCATTTGGCGACCCGCCCGTCACTGGGGATTCTGAGGAGCATTTTCAAATGGCTTCCCCGTTCCCCTTCCCTTGCTACACCATTGAAAAAACTCCCACATATCATATAAAATACATCATCTACGTATCATCCACAACCTGGATAATATAAACGCCTTCCTCAACTGTGATGATTTGAGACTCGCCCATAGGAACACCCACACTCTCTACCCCAGCGACGTCATCCATGCCCACATCTTCTACCTCCTCCACCATGCCCATGTCTCCCACCACGCTCATGCCTCCGATTCCGACTTCGTCTCCAATCACAACCGCCTTCGTGACTCCTAGGTCGAGGTCACTAGAGGTGAGCGGAGTGGCTTCCCGCCCGTCAGTCTCAGCCCCTGGGGTTTTGGGCGCGCCTAGGCCGGTACCTGCTCGCCGCTGTGGCTTGCGATACAAGTATGCATACGGGAGGTGATGCGTTCCCTCCATATGCGTCTTGAGCATTGAAGGCCGATGGAAGCCCTGTCCACACTCCTGGCACTTGTAAGGGCGCTCTCCTCTATGCACCTTCAAGTGGTAGGTCAGTGCCGACTTGTTCTTGTAGCGCTTGCCACAAAGCTCACAAAAGAACTGGCGCTTGTGGAGGTGGACCTGCTCGTCATGAGTACGCAGGAGGGCACTGCTAATGAAACTTTTACCGCACACCTTGCATGCATGTGCTCTTGCACTTGGGTCATGGCGAAGTTTGTGATGAGCCAAAAGACTTGACCGCTGGAAGAACACCTCACCACATTCCTCACACGGGAACTGGATGGCTCTTGTGTGGAGGTTCATGTGGACATCTACGTGGACAAAGAACTTCTTGCAGACAGGGCACTCCTGTTTGGGAGCATTCAACCTTTTCAAACCGTGCTCCTTGGCCATGTGCTGGTTCATCAAAATGCGGCTGGCAAGCTTTTCCCCACACTCGCTACAGGTCAGTTCTGCACGATCCTCCAGCAAATCGGCATGAGCTGTCTGGCAGTGATATATATATTTGCTGTACGAGGCCAGCTGGCTTTCACAATACTCACAAGCAATTGAGGTAACGTCACCGTGAGCTTTCAAAAAATGGCTCTCCACATGGTGCCGGTGTCTGAACTTGAGTTTGCACACAGGGCACCAACAGGAACCGCTCCTGTGTCCTTCTACATGCAGCTCAAGAGCACGCTTCCCCTTGAACCGGTGGCCACACATTTCACACTCATTACTAAATTTATACGGATGCAGGGAGTAGTTGTGCCGAGAAAGGGCTGCTGGGCTGGAGAACATGAGCTTGCAATCTAGACATCTTTGGACTTGGGTTTTGCTCAGTCTGCCCCGCTTCCGTCGCTTGACAGCCCGCCGGGGCGTGGGGAGCTGTGCCGCAAGAGGCACTGGCTTCTGCATCTCCTTGTGCTCTTCGGAATGCTCCTCCATCTCATCTTGGGGAACAAGCTCACCACACTGGTCACATGTGACAGCCTCGTCAACACCAACCTGCCCAGCCTTGTGCGGCTCACGTCTGTGTTTCCGGTACTCATCAAAGCTGCCTGTGGTAAACTCACAAAACTCACACTTCAGTAAGAAGTCACCAGTATGCTGGGCTTCCATGTGCCTCAGGAAAGGATACTTTTTGCCAAAATGAACAGAACAGAATTCACATGAAAAAGAACCCAAAAAGTGTTCTACAATGTGAAGCTGAAGCTGCTTTTTGTGCAAGAATCTCTCAGGACAAAGCCTGCACACGTGAAACAGTTCATCTGGATGTGACAGTTTCATGTGGAATGACAAGTCTGCCATGCTAGCAAAGACAAGCTTGCAGCTGGTGCAGTCTGTCATCTTCCTAGGACGTCCTCGCCTGGCCAGGGGCTGCGGCTCTGCAGAGGGCACCTCAGCAAGACCTTTCTCTTTCAATAGCTCAGCATATCTCTTCAGGCAATCATTCACATGCATGTCCCGGTGCTCCTCCTGGTGCTGCTCATCATTCAGAGTAACAGCACAGAACTGGCACTGGAGATGGGCGCCGTGAGTGCCGTCCCCAGGATCCCGCTGGGCAGCACAGGTGGCAAGATGTAACTTGAGCCCTGCCAGGGTGCTCTCCTCTGCTCCACAACGGCTGCATTCATAACAGCAGCGGTGGGAGACAGCAGAGCGGGCTGAGGTGAGGGTATGGCGGCAGGACCTGCACTCAAGCGCCCACCGCCCCCACGAGTCTCGGCTGAGGTTGAGGTAGGATTTTAAATTGGGCGTGGCATCCAGGAGCTGCAGGACCTCGTCCCCAGGAGACTCTGCCAGGGACTCCTCTTTTACACCCTCAAGGATCCCCTCGTCATTGCCCTGAGGAAAATACGGCCTTTTGTACTACTTCTTTATGCTATCATTGCCTCAAAGTGACCAATCATGCAGGAAATGGGCACAGCACTCCCACAGTGTTCAAGTTGTTTCTATAAAAACGTCTACTTTTACTCTTTGAATTCAAATAATGGAATCAGGAACACAGCCTTTTAAAAATATTCTTTGTTACTTTCCATAGTAAAAGAATGTCAAACCTTTCAAATTCAAGCAAAATCACTCTCTCATTCACTCACTAACACAATCACTTACAGATACGCACACATGCACACATTTATGCACTAAGAGAGAACGACAATCTAATTCACCCATATTTATGTCAAAAAACAATATAATGTATAACAACAATACAACAAAAAACAATCACAATATATAGAATTAAACTAAAAAAACAACCGCTAGAGGAAACAGGATGTTCCAAAGGGGTTAGGGGGAGGATAGCATAAAAGGAGAGGGGGAGAAGGCACCTAAGTTGGGGAGAGGGAGGGGTGGCTCCTCTAGTGGGGATTTTGGGAATTTCGGATGGATTTTCCAAGCATTTTGTTGCACTTTAATGCTGATTACTGACATCAGTAGGATGTAGGAATTCTAGGCTCTTATGGTTTCAGTAAATAAAGAATGTAGATATATATTTACAGGGAATTATATGCACATAATTCCAGCTCACATTTCATTACCAATTTCGTCACAACTTAATCCTTTACGATGTGGCCTAAATTATTCAAATATGTTTGTATATTAAGTATTACTATGTTGAGGGGGGTGGCTATATATCATTATAACAATAATAATAATATTAATAACATTAATAATGATAATGATGATGATGATGATGATGATGATAGTGATGATGATAATAGTGATGATGATGATAATAATAATAATATTAATAATAATAATAATAATAATAATAATAATAATAATAATAATAAGAATAAGAATAACAATAATAATAATAATAATGAAAATAATAATAACAATACCCAAAATAATTCCAACAATATTTCTAATCATAGAAATAATAACTATATTCACTATAATTATCACCCTTATTATAATCATCAAAATAAAAACAATGAAGTAGCTAATGCAATGACAGCCATTAAATGGGTTATAGCTAAGAAAATAACATGCAACCTCTGTTATGGGAATGGAAGGGCAGACGTTGTTGGATCAAGGTATGTTTGGTTTATTGATAATGATCATATTTATAAGAGTAATAGTAGCAGTAACAGGAAGTAATACTAATCACATAAAAAACATCATAAAACTAATACGAACAACAATAAGGGAATAAATAAATAAAAAATAATAGTAATAGTAATAATAGCAATAATAGTGGTAGTAACAATCAAAATAATAATAATAATCATAATCATGATAATAAAAATATACAAAGAAAATTGTTACACTAACAATATCATAAAAATAAAAACTGAAATGATATGAAAGATGATCTTGTATCTATCACATTTGCATACGTATTATCATCAAAATATGTATTCCCAAAGTACAAAATGAAAAGCTTATGAATAAACAAAATAAAGCAATGTCTTTCTTTGTTTTTTCAAGCCACACAAATATTTCTCAAAGAAAAACAAACAAAAAAATAATCTTTTACAATGCTGACACTGGCAAGAATAACTACCTATTTACATTAATAATAAGAAAAAAGAAGATTAAAAGCAAGAAACTTGAGAATTGGGTAAATTTCCATTAAAA
Organism: Penaeus japonicus; assembly: GCA_017312705.2. Taxonomy (NCBI): domain Eukaryota; kingdom Metazoa; phylum Arthropoda; class Malacostraca; order Decapoda; family Penaeidae; genus Penaeus; species Penaeus japonicus. Next base: position 19,223 of record BOPN01000804.1, read on the forward strand.
ACAGTAGTAGTAGTGTCTGTGAAACTGACTGACTGACTGACTGACTGACTGACTGACTGACTGACTGACTGACTGACTGACTGACTGACTGACTGACTGACTGACTGACTGACTGACTGACTGACTGACTGACTGACTGACTGTCTGTCTGTCTTCTTCATGTTCTTCATAAGATAATTCTTTCTCACCCTTTTACTATTGTTGCTACCAATCACCTATTTTCTATTTTTTTCCAATTAAATTAATAACAAAGTATGAAATTACTTTCATCATAACATCACACCTGACATCCCCTAAAAGTCTCAATTCCTAAAACCTAATCCATAGAGCCTATTTTTCACTTGAGTAAAACACCTTTACTTTATGAAGTAGCTCTTTTGTTATTTAGGAACAACTTAAATACACAGGTAACTTCTTGCTTTATTTCAAAATGAGCTTTTTATATTATGTACATAACAATATACAATATCCATATATTACTTTGTACTTAGGTTATTATATACAATTCAGTAAGAAGGATTCACAAATTATGTAAAAATATTCTTTAATATGAGAATACTAGACATCAGAACTGCAGTCTATTTGGAAAGACCCATTCATAAAAAATGATCATGATGAGTAAAAATAAAATGTGCAGCAACTGAAAGCCCTGAGGTATTTCATTCAACCAATTCCACATAAATGACCTGCATGTCTCCTTGATCATTTGCAGCCTCATGTTGCTGTTCCTTGTCCAACTCTTGTGAGAGGGCCTGTACCATCTGCAATGAAGCTTCACTTTGTACTACATGCACAACATGGCCATCTTCCCCAACCTCTGTGATGAGCTGTGCGCCCTCCTCCCCCCCTCCTGTGACTACCTGAACATCAAGATTCTGATTTCCAGACTCTCCCAGGATCGCCTCAGTAGCTGCATTCAGAGAGTCTGGCAGAGCAGATCTGAAATAACGCCTAGTTCGGTGGTGCAGGCCATGGGTACGAGCTAAATGTGTGGTTAACTCAGATGGGCGGCTGAAGGCTGCTCCACATGAGTTACAAGCATGTGGCCTTTCACCTGTATGCGTGCGTCTGTGGTAAGTCAAATCTCCAGCCTTGAAATAGGCTCTGCCACAAAATTCACACTTGTAACGTCTCTCATTGGTATGTGTAGCAGTATGACGCTGAAGCTCATTTCTTGTAATATATGCCTTCCCACATGTCTGACACACAAAGCGAGAATAGTGTTCACGTAAATGGTGGCGCTTCACATGCTCAGAGAGCTTGCCCGGATTGAAGAATGACTCACCACAATAGGAACACTCGCTCTTGTGTTGTTTAGTGTGTTTCTCATTAATATGTGCAGCAAGGAGATACTTGCTCATCTGTTTCCCACAATATGTGCACTTTACAAGCTCTGCATGACGACTTGACTTGTGCTGGGCCAGTTCTCGCCCAGAGTGAAATTTTTCCCCACATTTTGTGCAGCGAATGTTTCGTGCCAATCCTAGTTGATCTGGGTGTCGAACAAGGACGTGTGTAAAGAGAGCATTGATGGACTTTGCAATATGAGAGCAATGCTGACAGTGAAATGAGACTGTGTCATGGTGTGTATTATCACAATGGCTCCTCAAGTGGTGGAATTTTGCAAACTGTTGAGGGCATAATGGGCACTGTATTGCCCCTGTTGTGTGAGTCTCTGTGTGATCAAGAAGAGCACCATTAGACTGAAACTTCAGATAGCAGATCTTACATTTGAACATGGGTTTTTCACCATGACTGCGCTGCATGTGGCGTTTCATGGCCAATATTGACTTGAACTTCTTTTGGCAGTGACTGCACTCATTACTGTCATCCTGCACAGATGACCCACTGACAGCATCATGTAAGGATGCAGCATCACCTTCATCTTCTTGCTTGTTAGCACCTTGCGTTGAAACTTCTGCCTGATGAGTCAACATGTGGGAGCAATAGTCTCCCACATTCAAAAATGAATGCCGACACACTACACACATAAAGGCTGTAGGATGTTCAGCATGTACATCATTTAAATGAGCAGTAAAAGTTCCTGCATCTGAGAAGCACTCAGAGCACGCTGGACACAGAAAACTTGGGCCATGAACACGCAGAACATGCCCACCCAACTGGCGAAAAGTGCGGAAACGCATGTCACAGAGAGCACATGCACGGACTAGTGCTTCAGGATGGTACTCAGCAACATGACGCTCTATGTCTCCAAAGGGAATGACTCCGCACAAGTCACAGGGTCTGTAGCTGGCAGGGCGTCGGCGGCGTAGGCGGGTCCCTTCAGAGGGGTCGAAAACCGTGACGGCACCACTAGCTGCCCCTTCTGAACACTCGTTGGCAGGGGCATTGTCCACTAATCCGATGGTGACCACGCCCACGTCCCCCTGTAACATACACACCACCTCACTGCCATGACACAAAATTCCACTCTTGCAGTAATATACAGAACTTTGTGACTCTCAAATGAGAGTACTCGATTTGGGTATCAAACAATGGAGACTTCTTTTGATTTAATCCATATTCAGAAATGAAATAATAAGATTGGATATATAATGGCAGCCAACATATTGTGTATAAAACCTTTGTGTAACAATGTAAGAACTGTAATCCAGCAAAACTAATTCAATATGTTTACACTCACTTCGTAGACATCTTATCTATGTACAAGTGTGTTCTTTTATTATCATTTCCTATTGAATAAATTAATTATATTCAGCATACATATATACTTTACACATATATATGTATATTTATAAAATATCTTGTAACATATGCATGGATAGAGAGGCAAGGACTCCTCACGTTCTGTAGGTAGGTAGGTAGGTAGGTAGGTAGGTAGGTAGGTAGGTAGGTAGGTAGGTAGGTAGGTAGGTAGGTAGGTAGGTAGGTAGGTAGGTAGGTAGGTAGGGTAAGTAGGTAAGTAGGTAAGTAAATGAGTGGGTGGGTGGGTGGGTGGGTAGGTAGGTAGGTAGGTAAGTAGGTAGGTAAGTCGGTAGGTAGGTAGGTAGGTAGGTAGGTAGGTAAGTGGGTGGGTGGGTGGAGGTGGAGGTGGAGGTGGAGGTGGGTGGGTGGGTGGGTGAGTGAGTAGGCGTAAGTAGGTAAGTAGGTAGGTAGGTAGGTAGGTAGGTAGGTAGGTAGGTGGTAGGTGGTGGTAGGTGGGTGGGTAGGTGGGTGGGTAGGTGAGTGGGTAGGTAGGTGGGTAGGTAGGTAGGTAGGTAGGTAGGTAGGTAGGTAGGTAGGTAGGTAGGTAGGTAGGTAGGTAGGTAGGTAGGTAGGTAGGTAGGTAGGTAGGTAGGTAGGTAGGTAGGTAGGTAGGTAGGTAGGTAGGTAGGTAGGTAGGTGGGTGGGTGGGTGGGTGGGTGGGTGGGTGGGTGGGTGGGTAGGTAGGTAGGTAGGTAAGTGGGTGGGTAAGTGGGTGGGTAGGTAGGTAGGTAGGTAGGTAGGTAGATAGGTAGGTGGGTGGGTGGGTGGGTGGGTAGGTAGGTAGGTAGGTAGGTAGGTAGGTAGGTAGGTAGGTAGGTAGGTAGGTAGGTAGGTAGGTAGGTAGGTAGGTAGGTGGGTGAATGGGTGAGTGGGTGGATGAATGGGTGAGTGGGTGGATGAATGGGTGAGTGGGTGGGTGAATGGGTGAGTGGGTAGGTGAGTGGGTGGGTGAATGGGTGAGTGGGTGTGAGTGAGTGAGTGGGTGGGTAGGTGGGTGGGTAGATAGGTAGGTAGGTAGGTAGGTAGGTAGGAAGGAAGGAAGGAAGGAAGGAAGGAAGGAAGGAAGGAAGGAAGGAAGGAAGGAAGGAAGGAAGGAAGGAAGGAAGGAAGGAAGGAAGGAAGGAAGGGAAGGAAGGAAGGAAGGAAGGAAGGAAGGAAGGAAGGAAGGAAGGAAGGAAGGAAGGGAAGGAAGGGAAGGAAGGGAAGGAAGGGAAGGAAGGAAGGGAAGGAAGGAAGGAGGTAGGTAGGTAGGTAAATAAGTAAGAAAGTAAATAAATACGTAAGTAAGTAGACAGGTAAATAGGTAGGTCTGTCTGTCTGTGCATAAATGTAAAGCAGATTATGACAACAAAACCAATATATAAGCAATAACATTGACTATTTTGTAATTGTTTACACATGGAATATGGTTATTGCCAGTCTTCATTTAATGAAATGATCTTATGTTTCATGATGATCTTTATATCTTTATTTTTTTCCTTTCCTTAATTTTGAGCTATGCAGATCAAATAGATTACCTTCTCAAAAATAATTATGTATAATACTAATTACTGTTTTGATCATTTCAATAATCATACAACAAAAAGACATTATATTCTTATTCAACTCTTGAGTATGGGGTAAAAAATATAAGTATTAATGAACCCTTTATAAAGAATAAAGTGAAATTAATACCAAAAGGGAAAAACATGCTCAATTTCATTCTTTGTCTAATATAGGTTAAATTACTAATTAGTCTTTTAAACAATGGAGCCTTCATAATATCAGGTACTTGTAGTAATAATATAAAATTCCAGTTTGGAAAAGTCACAGTCAAGAAAGGAAACAGGTTGAATACAGCTCCTAAAGGGAAACTGTAATGTTATCAGTTTAAATAATTATAAAACTTTATCAAGCATTTCTGTGATCCTGCTTTTCTTGATATCTGAACATTTTCTAGTCCATTCATTCATAAAAGCAAGCTATAAAAGAAAGAAGTGCTCATCCAAATAATATAATTCAGTTCAATACAAAATACACCAACCAATGTTCCAGTGAGTGAAGATCCACAAGCTAATATCATTTGGCATATGTCAACATAAAGAAAGTATACTGCAACATGAGCTCTCCACTATATCCATAGAATGTGAAAATGTGTTTAGGATCTCCAAATCAGATATATGACAGGGCAATAAACAAGATTCAATAATCCACACAATCCTTCCAGGAGGTCATGACAACACGAGTTTCTTCCCCTTCCTCGGATATAACCAATTGAGCCATTCCTTGGGTTTCTTCCCATTCACTGGCCAAGACCATCTGTGATTCCTCACTCGTCTGTGGGACGGCAATCCTGGCATCCTCCCAACCCCCAGTCATCACCACCTGGGACTCCTCACTTTCTGTGGGCAGAATGACTTCCCATCCTTCAGGAATCATAACCCTTGTCCTCTCACTGTTTTGAGGGTAGTTTCCATCACCACCAGGATCCATTGAAGCATTGCCTGATGCCATGGATGATGGGAGGTTTGAACTTGGTTGTGTGATACAAGCTTCCTCAGGTTCTGGTTTAATGAGGCCCACTTCTGCGGCATCGACAGTATGGACAAGAGGATTGGCCAAGTCATCGTAAGACACTACATGGATGATATTTCCTACTTCCTTGCCTGGTAAGCTTACAACAGTTTCTTCTAGACCAACAGCTAGAGTAGCTGAATTCAAGCATTCTTTTTCTAATGACTCTTTTGAAGAAATGTTCTGGGTAGTATCTACTGTCTTTGCATGTCCCTGAGCAACAATGTAAAGAGGTGATTCTTTTTCTAACACAGCCTGTAATATGCCATGCTCTCTGGTATAGTCCTTGACACAAGTAACTCCATGCACACGTTTCATGTGCGCACTCCATCCTACATAATTCTTAAACTTTGCTTGACAGTCTTGACAGACAAACATAACATTGGAATGCTTCTGCATGTGATATCGAAGAGTAGATGAGGAAAGATATGTTTCTCCACACATTTCACACCTGTAAGGTCTCTCTCCAGTGTGTGTCTTCAAATGGTATTTCAGTTCAGCGTTGGTGAAGAAACTACGACCACATTGCTTACAAATCTTGTCTCTGCCAGAACCTATTTCATCATGAATTCTTCTCACATGATCAAGAAGCGTGTACTTAGTCACAAAGGTTTTATCACAGATTTTACATTTCAGTGAAGACTCTCGAGTATGAGTATTCAAGTGTGATGCCAAGGCATACTTATTGGACATCAGTTTGCCACATATCTCACATGCACATTTCTTTTCTGACTTGCCTTTTTCATGTAATTTCTTGTGCCTTAAGAAGTTACCCTTAACCATGAATTTCCGGCCACAGTCACTGCAGGTATATTTTGCCTTCTGAGACTCCTCTGACTCTGGGTGCACTTTCCTCTTGTGGCTGATGAGCTGGATGTACTCTCGAAATTCTCTGTTGCAGTATTCACACACTCGGTTTACCTTGTGGTTGTGCATTTTCTCTTTGTGTATGTTTAACTGATTTCGAGAAGCAAACTTGACTAAACAATCAGTGCAGTCATAGTCACCAAACTGATGTGTTAACAAATGGTCATGCAAGAATAATTCTGAAGGGTATTTGTTCAGACAATAATGGCAATGGAATTTTCTTGTTCTATGGGTCTTTTCATGGGCAATAAAGAGTGATGCTTTCTTGAATCTCTTCTCACAAATATTGCACGCTAGTAAGCCACGTCCACCCCAAACAACACCTTCAATGTGAATCCCACCTTTGTGGAATTTAAGGGCATGGCTAATGTATTTGAATCGGCTTGTGTATGTTTTGTTACACAAAGAGCAACTATAATTATCTTCACCTTTTGGGATGTGTGCTATATTTGCATGATTATGAAGTTCATCCTCAGTTCCAAAGATCTTACCACATTCTGAGCAATGATGCAATCCTACACAATGTGACTCTAGATGCTTCCTGTAGAGATCTGACTCTAGAAATTTCGCACAACACATCTCACAGGTCATGATGAACTCTTGATGCTGCTGCTGAATGTGCCTTGACAGTGTGAGTCTTGGAGCCTTGAAGGAGCAATAGGGACAAGGATACTGTTGCTGCTCATGACTCTCCAGGTGACTCATTAGTTGCAAAATGGGGACTTCCTCATCACAGTAGATGCAGTTCTTGGTTTTCATTGCTCCCGGCCGGCATACACGCCCTTCCTCGCCCATCTCATTTGAGTTGCCTGGAGCTTCTGCTAGATGGTCTCCCTCATCCAACCCCTGCAATAATGGAGTATGCTGTAGACTCAAAACACAGGAGGATCATCCCCTAACACTCATCATCCACATCTAACAGGCACATTGCCATCAGCTATCAAAGTCATCAATCTTGATGATACTAATTATCTGCTGCTCATGCTTCAAGTCAGCCTGATTCATCTCATAGACATAGGTGACGTTCTCCTCCTGAGGCTCTGACGTGGCAGAGACATCCATGGAAGGATCCAAGACCATCATCTCCATAGCATCTGGGATGATGACCTGAACAGGGGGTTCCTGCTCCTCTTCCACGCGATAAAGGGTTATGTGCTCAGACCCATCCTCATCCACTAAAGATGTTCCCTTCTCATTAACTACCTCCATTTGGAGTTCTCTTGCTTTCTCCTTGCCAAAGCGAGCACACATTTCCATAAAGTGCCCTGGATGCAGGATCTTGTGAACTCTTCTCAGGTGATTCTTTGTGTCCACATCACGACGGAACATCTGGGTACACATGGGGCACTCTGAATCTCGCGTGGCTTTGTGGGTGGCTCTGTGGTATCTCATTCGAGATATGGTGTAAAAAGCATCTCCACATACATCACATTTATAGTTGCGTTCATTAGTGTGAGTTTTGTGGTGTAAAGTTAATTCCCATTCCTGAAGATATACCTTACCACATAGCTTACACCTATACTGAAAGTCACTGCGGTCACTGTGAACGCGTTTAACATGCATTTGCAGAAGGTGCTTAGCATAAAATTCCCTACTGCAATGAGGACAAATGAATGAATGCTCTTTTGTATGAACCATATTGACATGCACATCAAGTGCTGCTTTTGAACTTAACTTCTTCCCACAATAACTGCACTGATGGTCCCTGTTGTGCACCATCATGTGTCGCTTTAGAGCTATTTTGGATGGATATTTCTCACCACATATGGCACATACTTCATTGCAATCCAAATGCTCCCTATGTTCCATCTCCCTGTGTGTTTTTAATGAGGTGGGAGTACTGAAGAGCCTGTTGCATACATTGCACATGAGACCCTTCTTCTGTCCATGCACATAATACATGTGGTCAACCAGGTGCGACTCATTCCCAAACTTAACACCACACCGGACACACTCTAGCCAACCATCAATGTGGGTCTTCAAGTGACTCTCTAGATAGGACTCCTTTGAAAATCTCCTACAACAGACCTTACATTCATGAGGGAAGAGATGAATATGCTCATTATACTTGTGAGTCTGATATGCAATCATATTGTTACATACTTTTCCACATTCCACACACACAACACTATTTAAAGGAACTTCTTCCTTCTCAAAACTATGCCCCTTCCTTCTCCCTCTCCTATGCTTCTGCTCAAAGTGAAACTTCAATTGGTCCTCATTAATGAAAGTGGCATCACAGCGAGGACATGTATTGGCAGTATCAGGATGGACATCCTTCAAGTGCTTGATGAGAAGAATAGCTGTTGGAAAGCCCACTGCACACATTGCACAAGCATGGTTGGTGGGAGTGTGATTAATCAAGTGAGAATCTAGCTCATGTCTCTTATCAAACACCAAGGGGCAGTGGGGGCACTTCACTGCCTTGGTATCGATGTGAGCCTCTGTGCAGTGGATTTTGTAGAGTGGCTCATTATTGAACAGCTGGCCGCACTCGGAGCAGGAAAGGGGCTCGTCGAGGTACACCTGTGTACCACTGCTCCTTTGCCTCGTGCGCCGCCTGGGTTTGATAACCTGATAATCGTCCTG
>BOPN01000804.1:35863-45863 GCA_017312705.2 Penaeus japonicus
GGAGACCATAATGAACAGGCGATTTTTATCTTTTGGGAGGCTCTGAATTCTATGATTTTTTTTTTTAAGGTTAATGAATTGTTTGCTGATTTTGTTAGATTATGAGTATTGATAATTATCATGAATGATGATAAGAATTAGAATAAGAATTATAATAAAACGATGAAGGAGAAGTAGTAGAAGAAGACGTAGAAGATAAAGAGCAGGAAGATGAAGAAAAAAAAAAAAAGAAAAAAAAAAAAAAACAAGAAACAACCAAACCCATAACGATAAACAAATCCAGACATTACATTTAGAATTTCAAAATACAAACAAACAACCAAACAAACGCAAAAAACAAAACAATTCTAGCTTAAGAAGAACAAAACCACATCCCATTCTGCAATTCCCCAGCCCGCCAGCTCGTCCAAACAATGCCTTTCTAATCATCAGGCTTGCTTAGAGACAGGAGAAAGGACAGCGTTGCCAAGGATCCGGAATAGAGCAGGAGAAAAAGGTCGAGTTAGACGGAGAGGGGCGGCGCAGCGTTGCCATCGCTGGGTAGCTGATATAATAGCCTGGTTGATGCAGCCCGGGAAAGATTGCAACGCCCGATCTGTTGTCGTGTCAGCTGCCGGGTGAGGTGTCGTCTTGCCACGCCCAAACAAGTCGTGGGCGGTGGTAAGAGGGGGGTTTGCTTTGCTTTGCTTTGCTTTGCTGTCTCTATCTCTCTCTCTCTTTTTCTCTTTCTCTTTCTCTTTCTCTCTCTCTTTCTCTTTCTCTCTTTCTCTTTCCCTCCCTCCCTCCCTTCACTTCTCCCTCCACTTCACCCTCCTTCCCTTCACTTCTCCCTCCCTCCCTCTCTCCCTCCCTCCTTCTCCGTCTAGAGCATCTTTCGAAATCTGTGACTGGCGTTTCATATCTAATTAGATTCACTTAAACAGCAATTTGGATCGGATTAATCACACCCTTGGCAACTCATCACGCGCGGGTCGAGTGTTCGCGTCCCTTTTAACAATATAATGTCCTTCACCTTTCTCCTTGTGTCTTCTCCCCTTTCCCCTTCCCCCCCCCCCCCCCTCTTCCCCTTACTTAACTTTCCCCTCTCATCGCCGTTCCTTTCTCCTCTCTGCTCTATCTGTTCTTATTTTTCTTTCGGTCTTTTATCTTCTTCTTTTTTGCTTCCTTTTGCTTCCGGTTTCTTTTTCCTTTCTCTCCCTTCACTTTTTTTTTTTCTCTCTCCTTTTTCCTTCTTCTTTTCCTCTCCCCTTTATTTTTCTTCTTCTTAGGTTCCGTTCCCTTCTATTTCCTCTCTCCTCCTGTCCTCCTTCCCTTCTTTCCCCTCTCTCCTTCCCTCCCTTCCCCTCTCTTTCCCTCTCTTTCCTTCCGTTCCTTTACTGTTTGTATTATCTAATTAATTTATTGTACTCGCAATGGTACAAAATAAATAAGTCGGTTGATATGTAAATAAACAGACAGATAAAAATATACATGAATAAATGAAAGAGAATAAGTTAGTAGATGAAAGGGAAAAGGAAAGTAAAGAAAGAAAGAGAATATAAGTAAAAAAAAAAAAACAGTGCAAGCAGTACGTATGACCATGCATCGTTTATATCGAAAAAAAACTTTTATTAAACCCCAACATAACCACAAGTGTCGACCTCCCCTTCCCTTCCTCTTCCTCTTCCTCCTTCCCCTTTCCTCTTCCTCCTTCCCCTTTCCTCTTCCTCCTTCCCCATCCTCCTCTCCCCTAACACCTTCCCCTTTCCTCTTCCTCCTTCCCCTTCCCCCTCCTCCTCCCTACACGTAACAGATCAGATACATTTTCCTCAATATCCAAGATTACTTTCTTACAGCCCCCAAACCTCCTCCCTCCCCCCCATCCCCCCCATCTTACCCTAGTCCACCTTTCCTCCCCCCCCCTTCCATCCCCATCCCCATCCCCCTCTCCTCTACACACGCACACACATACACACACACACACACACACCCTCCCCTCCCCTCCCCTCCCACTCCTTCTACCCCCCCCTTACCCATTCCCCCCTCCACACACACAGCAGGCTCCTGTACACGCAAAAAAAAAAAAAAAAAAAAAACATACCCAATAAGAGCAGGATTTAATGTAATGCATTATTCAAGACTCAACAAGGGAGTTTATGTGAGCAATATAGGGCATCCCCCCTGAGACGCTGGCTAAAACACTGGACATATTGACCACAGGCTCTCTCTTCTTTCATGGGCTGGGGTGGGGGGGTAGGGGGAGGTTGGGGAGGAGGTTGGGGGGTTGGGTGAGGAGGTTGGGGGGGTGGGAGGGAGGTTGGGGGGTTGGGGGTGGGGGAGGTTGGGGGTTGGGGAGGAGGTTGGGGGGTGGGGAGGAGGTTGGGGGGTGGGGAGGAGGTTGGGGGTTGGGGAGGAGGTCGGGGGGTTGGGGGTTTGAGGTGGTGGGTGACGGGGGGATGGGTGGGGTAGGTAAGTGAGGTGTGGGTGGGGGGTAGGTAAGTGGGGTGATGGAGTAGGTAAGTGGGGTTGACTGGATAAGGTTGATGGTAGGTGGGGGAAGGGAGTGTGTGTGTGGAGGGGGGGGGGGAGGGAGAAGTTGCGTGGATGTGTGTCAATGCGTGTGTTTAAGTGCGTTGGTAGGGGGAGGGGGGTATGGGTATGGGTAAGGAGAGAGAGAAGGCATAATGGGTAAAGAGGTAAGGATATTGTAGTTGTTATTATTCATTGCACAGCAGTAAGGTAATAACTCTTCCGTTGTAATTGCTATCCATATCACCAAATACCAACATTTGCAACTCTCCCATTTTCCCTTGTTGCTTCCTCCGCTTAATATGAATAAAGAAACAAGAAAATAAACAAGAAAAGTAAATCCATCAATCAATCAATCAGAAATATATTCATAACCTAAGTGGATTGAATTTGTCACTGCCATTTTCATTGCAGTGATATGCGCTCCCATTTGCAATATCACTCTTATTTCCTGCAGTGATATGGCTTCACTGTTATTGCTGTTATGGCATTACTGCTGTTCCCCGCTGTTCCGTGAATCGCGGCTGTGCATCAGGTGTGATGGGGAAGAGGGAGTAGGAGGAATGGAAAGAGAGGGAGGAGAAGGAGGAGGAGGAGGAGGAGGAGGAGGAGGAGGAGGAGGAGGAGGAGGAGGAGGAGGAGGAGGAGGAGGAGGAGGAGGAGGAGGAGGAGGAGGGGAAGGAGGAGGAGGAGAAGGAAAAATGGATAGAAAGGGAGGGTGAGGAGGAGAAGGAGGAGGAGGAGGAGGGGACGGAAGAGGAGGAGGAGGAGGAGGAGGAGGGACGAGAGAGACAGACAGAGAGAGAGAGAGGGAGAGGAAGAGAGAGAGAGAGAGAGAGAGAGAGAGAGAGAGAGAGAGAGAGAGAGAGAGAGAGAGAGAGAGAGAGAGAGAGAGAGTAAGAGAGAGAGAAAGAGTAAGAAAAAGAGAGAGAAAGAGACACACAGAGAGAATAAAACCATACAGACAGAGAGACGAAGAGAAGGAGAAAGAGAGAAAAAAGAAAAGGAGTAAAAGAAAAAAGAAAAAGAAATAAGAGAAAGCGAACAACAGACAAGCTCAACAAAGCAAAAGAGTATTTATGGAAGTGGGAGAGAGAGAAGGAAGAAGAAGAAAAAGAAAAGAAAATCAGGCTAATGCGAGAAGACGAAGACAAGGCGATGAAAGGAGGAAGGGGAGAAAGAGTGATGAACAGAGGGAACAAGACCAGGTGAATAAAGAAGGGGAAGAAGCACAAATGGAGGAATGAGACGAGATGCATAGAGACGAAAGGGAACAAGCAAAATGTGTAAAATAGTTGTATATTCGATAAATACAATAAAAATTGTAAAATTAGTATGGACACAATTAATCACTACATATGGAATTAATCATATTAAATAATGTTATTTCCTATCAAAAATATGATTATTAATATTGTTATTGGGATCAATATCTTACACACACACACACACACAGAGCAACCCCCCCCCCCCCCGCATCCCCCCCACGCACAACACCCCCACAACCCCACCCCCACACACAACCCCACCCGCCCCTCCCCCACGCCCCACACCCCCACCCACCCAATCCCACACACACACAATCCCAGATATCGAACGTGAATGTGCATTTCATTCGGGTGACGTCATCGAGAGAGAGAGAGAGAGAGAGAGAGAGAGAGAGAGAGAGAGAGAGAGAGAGAGAGAGAGAGAGAGAGAGAGAGAGAGAGAGAGAGAGAGAGAGAGAGAGAGAGAGAGAGAGAGAGAAAGAGTGTGTGTGTGTGTGTGTGCGTGTGTGTGAGAGAGAGAGAGAGAGAGAGAGAGAGAGAGAGAGAGAGAGAGAGAGAGAGAGAGAGACTCGTTAGGGCGTTGTGGAGAAGAGACTCTCGCGCCGTGGACGAGGACCTAAGGAGAGTCAGGGAGAGTTCGAGGAAGTGGAGGAGGAGGGGGAGGAGGTAGTGGAGGAGTAGGGAGAGGTGGAGGAGGAGGGGGAGGGAGAGATGTTGGAGGAGGAGGAGGAGGAGGTGGAGGAGGAGGAGGAGGAGGAGGAGGAGTAGGAGGAGGAGGAGGAGGAAGAAGAAGAAGAGGAGGAAGAGGTGGGGGAGGAGGTGGAGGAGGACGAAGAGGAAGAGAGAGAGCGGAGGAAACAAGGCGAAAGGCAGTCTAAGAGAAAAAAAAAACGAAACAAAACACACGAACGTCCCAAACGCACGCACGCACGCACTCCACCCATACTCGAGGGCCTTCAGAACTTGCTCTCACCCCCCCCCCCCCCCCCCCCCCCCCCCCCCCCCTCTCTTCCCTCCCTATCCCGAGGCCATTCTATCTCCATCCCGACGGACCGACGGAGTAGCCTTGACACCTGACACAACATCGGCCATCAATTTTTCCCCCGCAACCCCCCCCCCCCCCCCCCCCCCCGTCCTTTCCTCCCGGCTTCCCCGCTCTCGCCAGATCGCGCTACGTCTCGTAATATGCGAGAAGACATTATTGCAAGCCATCTGTCTGCATTATTGCTTGCTTCGCCCACACACGCGCGCGCGAGCCCGATCTTGCGCCATCTGCAAGATTCCGTGTTCGTCGCTTGTTATTTTATTTCTTTCTCCTTCTCCCTACTTTCTCCTTATTCTTATGCATCGTCATCATCATCTTCTTCCTCTTCTTCTACTTCTTCTCAATCGTCATCAGCAGTCTCATCATCACCATCATCGTCATAGTCCTCTTCTTCCTTTTCAACATCTTTTTTTGACATTTTCCTATTCGCTGCCTCTTCCTCTTCTTCTCCTCCCTTATTTCTCTTCTTCTTTACCCCTCTCCTCCCTTTTCTCCCTGTTTGTCCGCTTTCCCTTCTTCGCACTCCACCTTTTCCCCTTCCTTACTCCCTCTTCCTCTTCCCCTTTTCCCTATCTTTATCTTTCTCTACCTCTTCTTCTATCCCCTTTAATTCCCATCCCTTCATTTCTTCCTCTCCTCCTCTTCCCCTTTCCCTTCCCTCCACTCCTCCTGCACCCCTTCACTTCTTCCTTCCGTCTTCCTCTTCCATCCTCCACTTCTCCTGTTCCTTTTCATCCTCCCTCATCTTCTTCTTCCCTCTCCCCCTTTCCCCTTTCCTTCCCCTCCTCCCCAATCCCTTTTCCCCTTCCTCCACCTCATCTCCAACACCCTCCCCCCCCGCCAATCCCTCCCCCCCACCCCCACTCCCAAGGGGAAGATAAAACGTCTCCCTCAATCAATCTCAGTCCCTCTCTGTCCCCCTGACTTCATATAGGCCTAGGTGCCACAGCGAAACAAATACACTGTATGTTCAACTCAGGAGGAATACATGAATAAATCAATGGAGAAGAGAGAAGGGGAGGAGAGGTGGAGGGAGGAAGGGAGGAGGGGTAGAGGGAGGAGGGGAGGAGGGGTAGAGGGAGGAAGGGAGGAGAGGTGGAGGAAGGGAGGAGGAGTAGAGGGAGGAAGGGAGGAGGGGTAAAGGGAGGAGAGGTAGAGGGAGGAAGGGAGGAGGGGTAGAGGGAGGAAGGGAGGAGTGGTAGAGGGAGGAAGGGAGGAAGGGAGGAGGTAGAGGGAGGAAGAGAGAGAGAAAAGTGTGTATACGACTGAGGGGCGAGGGGGGGGGGGGGGCAACATATTCAAACAAGGTATGCGTATATTCTGATGCATTTTGATAGAACTGTCACGTTTCCAACATGCATACATACATAATATATAAACATACACACACAAACACACACACACACACATACACATACACACACACATACACACACAAACATACACATATGACCACACACACAGACACACACACACACACATACACACACAAACATACACATATGAACACACACACAGACACACACACACACACATACACACACAAACATACACATATGAACACACACACAGACACACATACACACACACACACACACACCATCACACAAACATACGCACATGTATTTGCGTCAACACACCTATATCGGTCCGTGAACCTCCGGCCTCGCAGCTAACGAAACAGCGACGGGTGATCATCATTCAAAATTCCGAATCAAAAAACCCGCACCACCGACGCGTAGCTCCGAGCGAAATGAATGGCCGAATGTCATGAATCAGCGGCTGGGGACACGGCGGCTGCGATTAGACAAACAGACGATTCGATCTATATGCCAAATGACTTCCTTCACATTGCTCTGACGCCGATCGATGGACGCATTCGTCATCGTTAGCAGTCGAGGAACTGAACAATTTGCGAATTTACAATTGACGAATTTATAATTTACGAATTTACGATTTACGAATCTGCAATTTACAATTTTATAATTGATGAATTTATAATCAACGAATTTACAATTTACGATTTTACAATTGACGAATGGAAATATACACACAGAGAGAAAGAGAGAGAAAAATATACTAGTAAAAAACCTTTAATATATATTGAAGAATACAGAATAAAACAAATATATTATTCAATACACAACTAAGATCCACTAAGAACAAAGGACACTTTATGAAGAATTTACACAAATTAAAAGTTTCTTCTTATTGTACTTCTTCCCCTGTTTCTTCTTCTTCTTCTTCTTCCCCTTTTCCTTCTCCTTCTCCTCCTCCTTCTCCTTCTTCACCTCCTCATCCACATCCACCTCTACCTTCCGAGTGAAACTGAGTATCGAAATATTGACGAAGAGAAAGAAAGAAAGAAAGAAAAAAATAAGAAAATCAGTTACAGAGCATTTGCAAGCAATTCCAAAAAAGGCGAGTTCTCTGTCACAAAAATAAATCATTTGGTCGGTTGAGTAGGGAAAGGAATGATAAAAAAGACAAGTGAGAGAAAGAGAAGAAGGAAGGAAAGAAGGAGGGAGGGGAGGGAGGGTAGGGAGGGAGGAAGAGGTAGAGAAGGAGAGGGAGAAAGAGGGAGAGAAAGAGGGAGGGTGGGGGAGAAAGAGGGAGAGAAGGAGGGAGGGAGGGGGAGAAAGAGGGAGGGAGGGAGGGAGTGAGGGAGGGAGGGAGGGAGAGAGAGAAAAGAAAGAAACAGATACCAACTTCGATTAACATCAATCCTTCATTTAACACCGCAATTCGCACTCAAATCCAACTAACACCAAGTCGATCTAAATCAATACTCAGCATCAATACAGATTTATTTCAAGCCGAGCCTACGATTAGTCAGTTCCGAAATAATTTCTATCATTTTATAATTATCAATTCATGTCCTTTTTATTTTTTTACGGGCGAGACAATATATATATATACATGATCTTTAAGACGAACTGTGGACGTTCTCGAATCGGGTTCTCTAGACTTCTAGTGTAATGTACTCTCTGCGAGTGTGAGAAAGTGTGTGTGGTTGTATATATATATATATATATATATATATATATATATATATATATATATATATATATATATATATATATATATATATATATATATGTATATGTCAAATAAATAAAAAACTCCAACGTAACAAACAAACCGCCTTCCCCTCCCCCTCTCTCCCCTATACAGTTTCCCCTGCCCCTCTCTCCAACCAGCCCTGCCCCTCCTCTACACCCCTCCCTATAATTTCCTCCCCCTTCCCCTATACTCCTCTCCCTCTCTCCTTACACCCCTCTCCCTTACACCCCATCCCACTCTCCCTCTACCCCTCCCCCTCCCCCTCTCCCTATACCCCTTCCTCTCTCCCTCTACCCCCGCCCCTCCCTCTCCCCCCTCCCTCTCCATACCTCGCGACCGCTCTCGTATTAATTCCACGCAGATAACCTTGTTGTTGCTGTCATAATTAATTCAACCAACTTAGGCCATGAATCTCATTAGCGAATCAATCACAGTTTTCACTTCGCTAAATGACGAAACACCGGTTTCAGATACGCAGTAAGGGGAGGGGACGGGGGGGGGGGGGAAGAGAGAGAAGGAGAGGGAGGGAGGAGGGACGAGGGGGAGGGGGAGGGGGAGTGTTAGGGAGGGAGGAAGGACGGGGAGGGGGGTGAAGAGAGAGAAGGAAAGGGAAGGAGTAGGGGAGGGAGGGACGGAGGGAGACGGGGAGGGAGGGAGGAAGGGAGGAGAGCCTCAGGCAAGAGGAGAGGGGGAGAAGGAGAGGGGAGAGGGAGAAGAGCAGAGAGAGAGGGAACGGAAATGGTGGGGGAGGAGGGAGAGGGAAGGGGAGAAAGGAAGAGGGGGGAATGGGGGGGGGGGGTCGGGAGGTAGGAAAGAATTCAGTATCACCGACTATTTTCAACAATTTTATATTTTTCCATTTTTCTCTTCTTTTTCTCTCCCTATCGCTATCACTCTTTTTACTCACAAAAGTAAAAAAAAACAGAAAAATAGTAAAAAAGACAAAGAAAAAACTAAAAAAAAGAAAGAAAGAAAGAAAAAAAAGATATTGCAGAATTATGAAGGTAAAAATTTTGCGCGCTAGATTTGTCTGAAATACTGAAGCCTTTACCGGTTTGCATGATGAGATGGGACGATATACAGTGTATTTAAGGCAGCGCAAAATGTAATGAAAAAAAAAAAAAAAAAAAGGGAGTGGGAACAGATAGAGAAGGAGGGAAGGGAGAGGGAGAGGGAAAGAAGAGAGAGAGAGAGAGAGAGAGAGAGAGAGAGAGAGAGAGAGAGAGAGAGAGAGAGAGAGAGAGAGAGAGAGAGAGAGAGAGAGAGAGAGAGAGAGAGAGAGAGAGAGAGAGAGAGAGAGAGAGAGAGAGAGAGAGAGAGAGAGAGAGAGAGAGAGAGAAAGAGAGAGAGAGAGAGAGAAAGAAAGAGAGAGAGAGAGAGAGAGAGAGAGAGAGAGAGAGAGAGAGAGAGAGAGAGAGAGAGAGAGAGAGAGAGAGAGAGAGAGAGAGAGAGAAAGAGAGAGAGAGAGAAAGCAAGAGAGAAAGCTGATATGAAAACTGAATTATTTATAGACCATAAAATCTGTAAAAAGTGAATGTTGATGAGGAAGATTATAAATCAAAAATGAAAAAGGTTCACAGGAAGTTCATACACAACACCAACATTTTTAACACGGTGACGCCTTAAAACACCAACGCCATCTGTTGAGAAACCATAGCGTGCAGAGAGTTTATTTTCTCTTAAATGCCATGGTCGCTGCCATAACTTTATCATCATGACCATCATTCGAATCACACACACACACACACACACACACACACACACACACACACACACACACACACACACACACACACACACACACACATATATATATATATATATATATATATATATATATATATATATATATATATATATATATATATATATATATATATATGTATATCACATATTTTAATTCGGCCATCCTTATGCAAGATACATTTTCACAAGTTATCCATTTACACATTATCCTGAGCGCTGCGACACTTTGCTAGATCCAGAAGCGTGTAATGTTATTGAACATATGGCGTTACATTACAGCAAAATTCCTGGCGTATGACACGGAGCTATAACACGAACGAGCGACGGAAATAACGAAGTGTTATTACTACATATTGAGGATATGGGCGGT